>CAJNIZ010038925.1:1073-18520 GCA_905231905.1 Symbiodinium pilosum | reverse complement strand
AGGGTTTAGGGTTTAGGGAGGTTCGGGGTTTAGGATTTAGGGTTTAGGATTTAGGGAGGTTCGGGGTTTGGGATTTAGGGTTTAGGGTTCAGGGAGGTTCTGGGTTTAGGATTTAGGGTTTAGGGTTTAGGGAGGTTCGGGGTTGGGGATTTAGGGTTTAGGGTTTGGGGTTTAGGGAGGTTCGGGGTTTAGGAAAGTTTAGGGTTTAGGGCTTAGGGCTCAGGGTTTGTGTCTGGGTTTTCGGTTCAGGGTTTCCCAAATGTCGGGGACCTTCAAAGGGGTTATAGGGATTGTATAGGGATTAGGGCAGTTTTTTCTAGGTATGGGGATTATATAGGGTTTAGAGCTGGCCTCTCTTGAGAGTTTACTTGGCTGGCTGCTACCCTTTGTAAGGGTATTAAGACATGACATCCCCAATAGTGAAGAATCGAATGAACAAGAAAACCTTTACAAGAACATATAAACTGGAGGAGCATTGGGATGTATAGGATTTATGTTTTTGGAGTGTGTGTGTTTTGTTGTAAGTCCGGAACGGAGGATGGGTAATGACAAAGGAAACTGCTATACTACTGGAGGGTTTAGGGTTTAGGGTTGCCTAGTACAGAGGTTCAATCCTCCGGTCCCTACTAACAACCATGAATTTGGGGCTCGAAGATTAGTCGACGAGGCATGGGATGGAGGAGATTATAGCCGGTACCGAAACCCCAAAAGAATGTAGAATCATAGCCCTTTGGGCTGATTTTGGGGCTTTTGGGCCAGTATTTTACCTACTTTAAAAGTCCAGGTATAGACTACCGGGTTGAGGGATAAGCAGTAAAACTTACCTTTGGCTAGCTAGGAATGATTTAGGGTTTAGGGTGAACTTACCTGAGGTTAGCTGGGAATGAAGGAATGGAAAAGAAAATAGAAAGTACAATCATGGGTTATGTAGGGACCACTATGAGGATCCAAGCCTTCATTCCTAGCTAACCAAAGGTAAGAAAAGTAGCCTTCAAGCGGTCAAGGACCCATACAAAACAGCCGGGCAATTGTAATGTTTCGCTTGTTTTCTGGAGTTTGTGCAGGTAGGTGGTTCCTGCGCGGAGTGTCATGCAGCTGGGGTATTGTACCTACGCTCACGCAGAGAGAGTCTTTTGTTTGTGAGTGCAGCAAAGTCATCGGCTTGGAGATTTCAAAGAGTCTTTGGGCATCTTTGGGCAGACGAGACGAGCATACAGGGATGCCTGATGCCTTGTTCACGGCCTTACGGAGCTATGCCCTCAGACCTAAGTATTATAGTATAATATAGTAGTTTCCATTTTCTTGTCCATTATCCTTATGTAACCCCAATATTACCCCAATGGGGTTATATATATATATATGTATGTATAAATAGATTCCTATATAACCCCTATCTAGACCCTTTAGAGTTGTTAAAAAGTGGCCAGAAAATCTGGTGTAAGAACTGGCACAGGGCTTCCAGTCGTTGTCATGCATCTCATGAGCTTATTCAAGTCAACTCTGGGCCATCAACCATCTGAGCTCTAGCCTAAACCCCTTAAAGTGGGTTATGTAGGGGATTCTATAGGGTTTAGGGATTAGGGTTTAGGGATCAGGGATTAGGGTTTAGGGTCTAAACTCCTTAAAGGAGGTTATATTGGAGGGTTTACGGTTTAGGGTAAGGGGTTATATAAGGGATTATACAGGGGATTACTATAGGGCTTATTCATTAAGGGGGATGCTAGGCGTTTAGATTATAGCTCAAGTCGCAAAATGAGCCACTAGACCAGGAGGCCTTTCTCTGAGCATGTGAGGACGTTGCCTGCACTGCAGTCTAAACCCTAAACCCTAAAACCCTAAAACCTTAACCCTAAACCCTAAAGCTTAACCGGAAATCATAACGCCTCAGGCCCTGAAGGGTGGTTTATGTAGAAAATGGTTTCCAAATTGGCGTACAAAGTCCCCCTTAAGTGGTTAGAATATGGGGTTTGGGGTTTAGGGTATAGTCCCCCTTAAAGGGATAGAATATGGCTTTGCCCAAAGCCATAACGAGATCCCTATATACCCCATATTCGATCTACTTAAGGGGGACTCTCATCTCAGATTATGATATTACTAGAACATGGCAAGCCCAGCCCTCTCACCAAATGCAGAAACACCTCAGAAGCAGGAATCCGGAGACCCAAAACCTGGACTCCGTGACGCTGACTTGTAATTTCTTCCCCTAATAGCAAACCACACCACCCTACTTATGCACAGTATTGTTACGAGGGGGATAGGGTGCTGTGAGTATCTTGAGAAAGCAGCCCCTGCTACATCACCACTACCCATGCCATGAGAGCCGACTGCATCCCCTATAAGCTACCCTATAATCCCAGTTTCCATTTCATTTTCCATGTTCTTTTCCATTTGATTCTCCATTATTGTAGTAATAATATAATAATAACAATACTAATAATACTAAAAAATAGTATGCCTGCTTTGTCCAGCTCCGGCACCGTCACCGCCTCGTCTGACTGGGAGGCTGCGCCGCATCGCAAGCGAGATATGAACCGACTTGTAATCATCTAGGGCTTAGGGTTTAGGGTACAAATCTCTTCTATAGAATCTGGATGTAGCTGTGTCATATGTCGCGAAAGGAGTTGTGAACATGAAATGCAGACAGATCAAAGCTTACGTGAGCGTTTTGGTTGAGGGGCCCCCTCAGCAACAAAAACCTGAAGTGTTTGCGCTTTAAGTACTCGAAGCCAGGGCTTGGTATCTTTCAGTTTTCTCAGCTGGTATACAGGGGGCATATGGCTCAAGAATGGAAAATCACATGGCAAACACATGGAAAATTAAACGGAAACTGGAAGGATAATGTTAAGCCTACCTCCTACTGCAGTACGCAAATTTACGAGCAGGTTGTGATAGGGTGTGGTCCAGACTCACTTTAGGGTTGGATTGTAGGTCGATCCTGTCCAAGGGTTGTTACAGGTTCGGTGCCCAGAAGAGAATAGATTTGAAGCTTCCAGAAGCCAACCTCCCAAAAAGTCGCAAAAACAAAAGCCCAAACTCGCTGAACCCTGCTCCTCTGTTAAACGCCCCAAACTTAATGCAACTCTCTGGCCCCCATGAGATGGGCCTTAAGCTACTCTTGGGGGATTGTATGGCCCTAAACCCAAAACTCTAGATCCTAAACACTAACCACACAACCCAAAACTCCAAATTCCCAAACCTCAAACCCTAAACCCCAGAAAAATCATAAAAGCAGGGCGCGGCTCGTGTATTTTCTAGGCGTATTAGGCTGGGCAGGCCCCTGGGTCATGTAGTATTTTCCCTACTGGCTTTAATGTCTGGGTTGCTGTTAAGGAACTTAATTTAAGATACTATACTGGGGAAGCTATAAAGTTAGTATATTATATATGATGTATCCCTTATGGTAGCTTAGCTTAAGTTCCTTTACAGCAACCCAGGTAGGGGGCCCTATATACGAAGATGTTCAAAGGGTTTTAGGGCCGACCCGGTAGGGCCGACAGGGCACCAAAATACTATAATCCTTATTATTGGGACCCCTAAAAAGGTACCCCTAATTTTGGGAAACCCTAATCCCTTTAATCCCCTATATAATCACAGTTTCCATTTCATTTTCCTTTTTCTTTTCCATTTGAATCTCCATTATAAACCCCAGCCGGCCGCTCTGGGTCTAAGACGCCAACATCCAGAGTCATAAACCCTGATCAAGCTGTATGTACTATAACCTAGGGTTTAGGGGTTTAGGGGTTTAGGGTTTAGGGGTTTAGGGGTTTAGGGTTTAGGGTAGATTCCTTAGAGGTGGTTATATAGGAGAATAGGCTTCATGTGAGAGAAGCCCCGAACTACCCTTGTAGGATGTTTTCTCGGGATGCCCCCGCCATAATCTCTTGTGAATCCCAATGTATCCATGGGGTCCCCAAGCCAAGGACCCCCTGTTCTGCGAAACCCAATCTAAAAACATATGACATATATGAGCTTAGCTGTCCAGTCCGTCACCCTTAATCCAAATCTAGAAACATGTAACTAGCCTGGGGAATGTTGAGGTGTCCAATCCGCCACCCCTAAGCACCAGCAAGATAACTCTAAACCCTAAACCGTAAACCCCAAACCCTAAATCCTAAAGAAACCACGTAGGCCCCCGAGTGGGGTGGCAAACTTTCGCTGGTCCTCACAGCGACGGCTGCTGAGCCAGGTCTGCTAAGCGTTGTTGGACAGAATTCAGGATTTGGGGCTTAGGGTTTGGGTTTAGGGTTTAGGATTTAGGGTTTAGGGTTTAGGATTTTGGGTTCAGGTTTCAGGGTTTAGGGCTTGGGGTGGGTAGATAGGGGTTATATATTGAAAGTGTTTAGGGAAATGATCTCCAATAATGGAGAATCAAATGCAAAAGAAATGGAAACTTATATGGAAACTCTGTTCTATAATAGGGGCTCTATAGTTACCTCTTGCTAGAAGGGAATGAAGGAATGGAAAAGAGAACGGAAAACTACTATATTATTGGGTGCTAGATACAAGCGTAGGAACTACCACCAGCACCAACATCACAAGAACCTGGCAGTCTCAGCTCATGCTCGAAACACCCCATAAATTGTTCAATCCCCTACCCAGTAATGGGTACCACAAGGCACTGTGGTAGGTATATTAAAGCCCCATCAATTCCATATCAAGGAGCTCTCACTATAGGGGGGATTGACCTAACCTATCAACCCTAAACTCAAAATCCTCAACCCCAAATCCTGAATCCCAAGCCCTCATCCCTAAGTCCTTAAACCCTAAACCTTGAACCTCAACCCCATGAGTCTTGAGTCTACTTAGGCATCATGTGCAATGTCTCGTACAGTCATGAGGAAGTCTAACAGGACAAGGCCCTATTTTAGATGAAATTCACTCCGGGTTTCATAACATCCTACAGGTTTTTTTCTGTTCAACGCTACGTCCGAATTAAGCCCACGAGTTGCAGGTTAAACTTACAGCCCCGCACGCCAAGACGCCGAGACCTTAGACCCTGAGTCTCTCAACCCCGAACCCAAACTGAAGCACCTCCAGGCTTCAAAACAGCAGATGGTGAAGCGCATTGCTGAGATTTCCGTTGTTGTGTAGGCAATGCCGTGATGCACCCCTAAGATGGTGACCCCGTGTTATACTAAGGAAAGCCTACCCTCTTGATAAGGAAACCCTAATGACTCGCCAGTCTGCCCTGGTAGGTGTTAGCGAAGCGACTACGCTTCTGGTGGAGCCATTCTCAGATTTTGGGGGCTTGGTGCATACAGGCTTGGACATGAGGATGCTTCAGTGGCTTGTTCCTAAAGGCTCAGCTACGTGTGCCAATTTTGGTGCGAATTTCAAGTCTGGCAGCATGTGAAGTAAGTTGTAGAGTAAGTCCCCGCCAATCACTTGCGGGGGCAGGCGGACTTAGTAAGTATACTTATAACCCCCATAAGCCAGTTAGTAGCCCCAGTTATCCCCATTATTAACCCAGTTACTAAGTCCCATGACCCTCCAAGCAAACAGCGATTGCTGCCACTTCTGACATGCAGTGTGGACCTTTGTAGTGAGCAACATGGTGTTGATGATGGAGGGTCTCTCCTTCTGACAACAGACATAGATAGCAAACAGGATGGCAACTCCTAGAATCATCCATTCCCCCTTCTCTTCCAGCTGGCCACAATCTCGGCGCTTGGGTGTGGGGGGTTTGGGGCTGTAGGGTTGGAGGCTTTGGCATTTGGGCTTGTCATGGGTTCCCCTAGTACTGTACCCCCTCTGTACTACACCCCCTAGGTTTCCCCGGCCTAAGTAGCTCGACATACCCTTTCTTAGGGGGGGAACAGGGGGGGTAGTATAGAGGGGGGTACTAGGGGAACCCATGACCTTGAGTGGAAAGTCCACCCGCAGAGATCTGGCATTGTGCTTCAAAGGAAGGTTCAGGTGTGAAGCTTGGAAATGTTTGGCTGAACGTGGGGCTTGAAAGCGGCTTAGGGCTTAGGGTTTAGGGTTAGGGTCCCTGGGATATTTGATATGTTCCCTAGTGGCTTTCATAGGGGACCCTATAGGTTTTAGGGGCCGACCCAGGGGATGTCTGACCTGTAGTTAACTCCTTGGGACTTAGCTTGGGCCTTAGGCCCTTAACCCCTTGAGATTCCCTTACACTCCTATTGCAGGTACCTAAAAGGGTGAAGCCTTAGTAGGGGTCCTCAGTGACACGTAGTTAAGGGGTAGAGGCTGCAAGGTATCAATGCAAGCGTTTCATTCAATTCATGACTCCTTACAGCCATGCACAGCTATGTACGAAAAAGTGGCGTGCCTTCCCTAATCCTGTACCGTAGAGCGTCCGCAGATTTCTGGGTAACTGCTGGTTTTCTCAGGTTGGAGTATCGAAAATTCTCCCCTTATTCGGTTCGGGATTCAGGGTTAGGGCTAGGGTTTGGGGGGCTTGGGGTTCATACTCCATTCTCCTTCTCCTTAATATCGTAATATGAAACACGCTGTTACCCCCTTATCTTCAAAATGTCTGCCAATGGATGTGTGCTCTCATGCTACACACGCTGTTGGGGTCGCGGCATGATTACTATGTATTGCAAGGATTACCACCTGCCCTTGCCTAGGACCACCTAAGACGGGTGGCCACGGAAGTACGCGCGGAGGCACCACTTCCTATTCCTCTATCTGCGATAAGGGTCTGCCCAAGGATTCCTATGTAGTTCCTTTGTTCTGGTTTCTTGGTAAGGGAGTCCATTATAGTACTCAAAAAGGAACTACATGGGAGGGCTTGGGTAGGCTTTAAGGTTCAAGCAATAGTGAGACATCGCAGGGAGATTGAGGGACCGCCAAATTGTATAGGTTGCAAGGTTGGGGAGGAGGCTGATGCGCTTTTCGGGTGCTTGCAGAACCTATCTGATAGACGAAGGCTCCTAGATAAAGCTTTGTGCCTGATGTAGGTCGGCACCTTCATGAGCTATAGGCTAAACTCCTAGTATCCTCCTTAATACCCCCTACAATGCTCCCCTATATAACCTCATTTATGGAGTTTAGACTATAGCTCATATTAGGTAGGATGTGTTATGGTTTTGGGTGAGTGGATGGAGGACTCCCCAGGACCCTCAAGGATTGTAGAACTGTACAGATTTTACTTCAATGTGCACCCAATACCCACACCTTTGTAGCCTTTTCGGCCTATTGCCCGATCTCCTTACCTGAGCACTGTACCTGAGATAACCTTACTCCACAGTTAAGACACTCTGTATCCTGGACCTTGCGCATCCCTGTCCCCTGTAACCACACCTCAAGATCCATACCTCAGGCCTCTGGGTAGCCTGGAAAAATTGATACTTCCCTTATGGCTTGAGTAATGGACCCTAGATACGAATATTGTTCAAAGGGTTTTAGGGGCCAACTCAGTCTGCAATCCACACCACCAAATGCTGAAGCCCTGAAACCCCCAAACCCTAAAGCCCTAAGCCTAAACCCTAAACCTTAACCGTGCAGGAAGAGTAGTGGTGCTAACTCAGTTATGTGTTTCTTCATTGGTGTTCCCAGAGGGTCCTGTTGTTTTGCTCTATATAAGGGCGACTTGCGATTGAGAAATTCCGAGATGTTACTGTTAGCCCTCAAAATCTCATGGGAACAAGCTCGTAGACTGAGGGCTCACGGATTCACAAGCATGCTGTCGCACCTTAACTCTCAAGCCAGAAGAAAACATCTGAACTATGCCGCACGCCCGAAACAAATTTGGAAGGAAAGGGTTGGCAAATGGACGTGGGCGTAGCAGGCTCCATACTACAGCGAACCCCATGAGTTCTGTTAGGACGTTCTTGAGGATTCCAGCCATAATAGGACTCCACATCCGAGGCCTGCGATCCTCGATCCTAGCGCCTCATCCAGACTCCACCATTCACCCCACACACAGAACATCTCAAGTCCGGAAATTGTGCAGGCGCTCTTCGCGCTGTCTCACGCTTCGCCAGTGGACATACTCCTTGCTTCGGGAGCGCAGGTGCCAGGGCGTAGGCTGTGAGCTGCTTAAAGCTGAAAGGTATTACAATAGTACCCCCCCCCACACGTACCCCCCCCCCAGATTTAGAACCCTATTAGGCCTCACTAAGCCCTATATAGCCCTTACTAGCTCCTTAAACCCTGGTTGGTGGCCTTGGGGGGGGGACTGCTACTATTGTAATACCTTAGATTGAGCACCTTCTCCCGCCCATCCACTCAGATCCCCCCCAAACAAGTTTGCCCATGCTCGGGCAGATTGGGCTTTCTGCAGTTGGGATACATGTTCATTTGTGTAACTCATTGGCTGTGGAAAGCTATTTGAGAGGATCTGCAATGCAGCGTTGAGGGCCAGGCTTGTGTGGTGGTAGTCTTGCGCCCAGCAGTCCCAATGGAAAAATTGAAACATTTGATTATAGGCAGATAGTAGTTTGAATTTTATTTTCCATTATCACCATATTCTACTCCCAATATACTATAGAAGTTTTCATTTATTACACATTTTAGGCCCTTTCGAAAGCCCTGTTAATCCAAAGCTGAGTTCGGGTCGGTACACGTTTTCAACTTGTCTTAAAGTTTGGCCTTGCGGATGAAGGTGACAGGTTATGACTCTGGGGTACTGTTCCCAGAAGCTTCAGTATGTTGGGATAAGGGAGGGATTATATAGGGGTTCTATAGGGATTATAGGGATTATATAATATAGGGGTTACATTGGGATAATGGAAAATGGAAACTCTTATAATGGGGCTTAGGATTTAGGGTACTAACTATCGGGAGATTTCCTCAGATTGAGACTGTAGCGATCTGCGCAAGTTCCGAAGTACCGAAGCTGCAATACTCCACCCTGCGCCAGGAATCCGATGAAGATCCTGGTATGCTTGTGCTGCCTCTCGCTGAAAAAAGCATACAATGTGAGACCCCAGTGTTCCGGCAGGTAGTTAGGGAAGCGGTGCTCAAGTTCCATCAAGATGCATCATGCTGCTTATGCTGCTTATGTGCTAATGTCATGTGCAAAGAGGGGTGGCGAGGAGGAGGATCGGGCGCAGCGCAGAGGATCATTGGCTTTTTGGAGGTTCCTGGCTAGTTGTAAAGGGCTTCCGGGCTAGTCCAAAGGTTTCTGGCGGTGAAGCACTTTTGGGGCTTGTGAGATTCAAAGCGCGGGCCTCAATTTGTTGCCTGCACACCCTGTATGCGCACAAAGACCTGAAATCCCTACATTTGCTCTTCATGGTCTGAATTTAGCAGTCCCTAGGAGAACCAGAGATTTGGTAGTTTCCATGAATGGGGGACCCCAATATAGACCTCAAGATATTATTATAGCCTCTCTTACAGAAACCACCAACAAGATCAAAAAGGGACCCCAACTTTTGGAACCCCCTATTTCAACGCTCCTTAGAAACGCTGGAGATTGAACCTAAACCCCAAATCCTAAACAAACTGTTTCTGCCGCAAGCGTCTGCTTAAGGTTAGCTGTAGAGTTCCAACAGCAAAGCATTGCCAGCATTCGGGGAGGGTGGCCGTTCCTAGAAGGCGGTGCGGCCCCAGCATAGTGTTAAGGATCTAGGGTTCGTATGCACAACTGGGCAAGAAACTGTGGAATTGAGGGTTTAAGGCTAGGCTTTCGTGGGGTGTGTTTGGGGTGCTGGTTGGCGGAGTTCGACTCTGCGTTCCGTTGGCCACCATGCCGTCCAGCCGAGCCAGCCGAGGCCGCAAAATTATATAGTTCCCCCTACCCAAAGCTATATTCTATCTACTTAAGGGCGACTAAAGTCTCAACGGATTGACCCCTGGTTTGGGCATGCGGCCTTTTGGTCAAGATGAAGGCTTGGGCACGGATGAAGATCGCAGTCACATGATGACTAGCTAGGGAAACCCCAAAATGACACGAAAGGTATCTTATAGCCTTACAACCACTACTACAGATAAGAGTAGTCTGGGCAAACTATAGAGACCTCCCTTGAACTCAACTAAAACGGTGGTTCACATAGAAAATAGCCATGTCAGGTTCTCAATCCACTTAGAATGGCCAGCTAGTGCCAGTTTAGTAAGATAGGATTTTTCGAACTTACCCGCATGCAAGCCAGAATAGTGACCCCTTCCAATCCCTCTAAAGTCCCTAGATATGCCAAGGGTGCCTGAGGGCCCCTATCGCGAGAAACTCCCAAAGCCTAAAACCCTAGAAGTCTCAAACCTTAAAACCTTGAACTGCCCACAACAAGCCCTAGGGATTCAACTAGCCCAATGTAGATAATATTTACATACTTTGGGGCCCAATGTAGGTATTATTTGTATACTTGGATCCCTAGAAAAGGGCAGGGGTATTAACGTGGTGGCATTCCGGGAGCCTAACGTCACATGTTTTCGACTTCGCAAAGACCAACTAACAGAACCAGGTCAGCCTGTTGGGACAGTTTGAACCTTATAGCAGCACAGTAGGCTAGAAATGAGCGTGCATAGCAAATTTTCGAAATTCCATAGTATGAATACTTTTAGTATTAGAAATAGTCTTGGTATGAGTACTACTAGTGGCAAAAAGGAATACATGCATTAGGATCTTTGAGGACTTTGCATGGCTTCTTAGGCATGCCTGAGACACTGAGGGTGTAGGGCAATGGGTTTAACGTTTAGTGTTGCGGGTACAAAGTTGAGACAGATTCAATATTGCCGAGCCAGGTACCATCCCGGGCGATCGCGAACAGCGCGTCACCGTGTCACTACCGCCGGGTTCCCAAAACGCGGACTGGACATTAGGAGGACCCCCCCATCCTGCAATAGTGGCTATAAGGAATAATAAGGATTACCTTAGGGTCCTATTATATTCCTACTATACCACTATTACAGGGTGTGGGCGGTCTTCCTAAGCTAGACATGACAAGTCCGCTCTAATCATCATGGCTTGCTAACCTCTGCCATGCAGACCCCGCCAGTGGCGCTCCTTTAAATGAAGAGGTTGGATTGGTTTAGGGCTATTAAGGTGGAACCTTAGAGGGTAGTATGAGAGGGCCGTGGTTCGAGTCTTAGAGAACCCATGCCCCATTCATTTATTCTCAACTATCACCGAAGCTGTAGTTCAATCCTCATAGAGGATCTGTTGAATGAGGTTCCTCACGGAAGCTTTCTCATAGGTTATGTGTCGGGTCAACGCAGCTGAATATAGCTAAAGTTGCCTAAACTTCAGTGCCTTGCCCTCTGGAAAGCGGGGATGTGAGTTCCCTGCCATTGAGCCCTAACCCCTAAACCTTGAATTCCAGGAACATGGGAGGCTGGGATCTACGCGGTTTAGGGTTTTGGGTTTAGGGTTTAGGGCGTAGGGATCTAGAAGACCAGAAGGCCCTGCAAAATCTGGGTCCGAGCTCGGCAGCCACGAACCTACCCTTCTCAGCGGGTACAAAAGGTAGGATGAAGGTACGGGGTGGATAAAGGAAATAAGGCCCAATATAGTAGAATCTGCAATAGGGATCCTTTAGCCCAGCTAGCTTTATCCCACCTTTTGAGCCCCCTGACCTTCCGCTCATGGCGGTCCAAACTGCGTGGCCGGTTGAGTCAGTCTTTTTTTACAGACACTATGATGGCTTCATAATAGGATCCCTATATACCTACCCTAAACCCTAAACCCTAAAGCCCTATATAACCCTATATGAGCCCTATCTAATCCTTGTGTAACCCTATAAAACCCTATATAACCCTATATGTAACCCTATATAAAAGGTGTAGGCAGGAGTCGCCGCAGCATTCTGCATCCTGGGACGGAGCAAGATCTTAGGGCTATGAATGGAGAATCAAATGGAAAAGCCAATGGACCCTGAAACCCTTAACCCCCAAACCCTAAACCCCTAAACTTTAAACCTTTTGAACCCCTATAAGCCCTATAAACCCCTATAAAACCCGTAAACCCCCTAATCCCTGGCTAAGGCGGAGTCTGCATGAGCTCAAGGGACATGCCAACAAGCATTTCGGCGTGCGGGCACAGAAGCCGCTGCGCATGCCGGGGCCTCAAAGTTTAGGGTTTCAGGGGTTTAGGGGTGTAGGGTTTTTAGGGGTTTAGGGGTTTAGGGTTTAGGGGTTAAGGGTTTGGGGGTGTTGGTTTTTTAGGGTTTAGGGTTTTAGGGTGTAGGAGTCAGACCTGGAGCCCTACCCAAGGGCTCCTATGTAGTTCCTTCTTGGGTGTGTTATGGTTTCTTGGTAAGGGAGCGCGAAAGGCTACCCAAACAGGAACTACATAGGAGGGCGCGGGTAAAGATACGGGTTCACAGGGATGTACGGGGCTACAGGGATATCAGTGTCTTTAGGGGGATACATCAGCTTTACAGAATCTAGGGGGTGGCAATGTCTCCACACCACTCTTGTACAAGACGGAGCTGCAGACGCCACTAAGTTTCTTGGAATCCTCACAGCCACTCAGTTTAGGATTGAGGTTGTTGTGAGAAACCACTGCGCATCGTTGGCTGTAAGTACGTGGTAGAGGGATGTTACAGACATCGTAAAATGAGATGCCTCAGGCTTTGGGCTAAACCCTAAACCCTAATCCCTAAACCCTAAACCCTTGAACCCTGAAAGCCCAAGTTAGTTTGAGGCTACCCTTTGGTGGTCTTGAGGATCTGACAGACAGATATGAGCCATAGTCTAAACTCCTTAAATGGGGATAATATAAGGGCTTATTTAGGGGACGGTTATAGGAGACATTAAGGGGGATACTAGGAGTTTAGACTATGGCTCATATCGCGTTGTAAGGATCCTAAACGGGCTGAGAAGATCCCTTTGTAAAGGACAGGGAAACTCCCAACTGAAGCATAGTCAATGCGCAAGACCCCTCCAAACTATGGCGGCACCCCCGCTTGTCCAGAATGCTGCAGGTACCACCACGGAAAGGTGGTCATCACGCATGCGCAGCATGTGTCAAACCTGAAGGACACCCTGCGCTGCACACTTTGCTTCAGAGGTTTAGGTTTGAGTTTAGGGTTCAGGGTTTAGGGTACGATGCTGTTGATGAGGGATCAGGAGTGCGTGCCGCCCGGACGGGCATCAGAGAGGCGCCGAGACCCATAAGCCTGTGAGGCCTAGAGCTCCAAAAGCGCCTAGGATTTCTGCTTTCATACCACCCTCTAGGTACCACAGTAGTACCCTTTTGCCCTTTTTATTTGGGGTTCTCCTTATTAAAGCTGAATAGTGGGAAAAAGGGTACCCTTATTATTAATGGGTTACTGGGGAACCTAGCCCTTTTACCCTAAGAACAATCCTGGGCCCCCCTTGCCCCATACAAGGGGGCCCATGCTTCTGAGATCTTGTGAGAACACCCCCTCTCCCCCACCTGCAGAGACCAGATCCAGCGCCTCTCAGGACGGCGACGTCGTGGTTGTTACGGTGCCTGACGAAGAGCAGGTCCTACTGCCTTGATAAGTAGGGGTTCAGGGTTTAAGGTTTAGGGTTCAGGGTTTCAGGTTGAGGGTTTAGGGTCCAGGGTTTAAGGTTTAGGGTTTGGGGGAATAGATAGTGGCACATGTGGGTTGCCGGGGGGGATGGTATTTTGGGGATTCCTAGTTCTGCAAGGCTGCTTTGTGGGTATATAGGAATAGTGGCGAATCAGACGGACAAGCAAGGATGAGGATGAGGAGGGACAATGTTAGGATTTTATATACATATATATATATAGACATAGGTTTCATATTGGGATAATGGATGATAAAATGGAAGCTCTGATTTAGGGTTTAGGGTTTAAGGTTGTAGACCCCTGATTAATAAGCCCCCATCCCTTTAAGGGCCTGAATATGAGGATCTCCATTATTATTAGGATCTCTATTATAATCCCTACTAAGGGGATGAGGTTTATTAATCACGAGCCTGGATTGATTTGGCAGCCAGGTCCAAGTGCCCAAATACTTAGTATTCGTTGCTCAAGGTTAGCCACAGTTTGGGGTAGTCCCCCTCTACAAATCCAAAGATGTACAGGGTATTACAGGTATCTTACTTAAGGATTTGGTAGGGTCATTTTGAAAAATCCATTTGAAGGAAAGATATGAAGCCAGCGCCTGAAAGTGCAGGACCTCTGCAGGTGGTCAGGACCAGGACATTTTTGACATCGAGGGTTCAGGGCTATAATGGAGTTGTATAAGGGTATGATATGGGGGTTTAAATTGGGATAATGGAAAAGAAAATGGAAACTACTATATAGGGTTTAGGGCTCTGCCTCTCAAATTTCGGGCGTCCAGGGCCTTTGATGGTATTGGTGGTGATCAACGCCAGCATTTGATGATAGTAGAGTTTCAGGCAAGAATAATACTCACGACGAACGTCTATGCAATGTTGCTAGTTACATTAATGACAATTGAGTAGTATTTTGTTTGGGGATGTTATGGTACCCAATCTAGAGTAAGATTATATCCTCCTTTTGGGGTATAGTATTTTATACAAGGAATATAATCTTACTAGGTTTAACCACCAAAAAACACTACTCAATTTGCTTTAAGAAGCTGACAACCCCTAAATATCCCTAAGCCCTTAACCCGAAATTCATTGACCCGACACCCCTTAACCCTGGAAGGTTCCGCCTCCGATCTCTACTCACCAGGCTCAACGGATGGTGTGCTGAGTTCCACGTTTATGGTTGAAATGTTTTTTCGAAAGGATTTGGGCTGCAATCATGGCATTTGGGCTTTCCAGCTCGGATTGCCCGATTTCGTGGATTGAGAGCACCGGTTCTATGTTTTCATGGCTTTGGAACCATTTCGGGTCCTTATCTATGACTGTAGCGTCTCCGTGTTCGGATCATCTTTCCTTACTGGGTTCAAAGTAGGCAAGAAGGGAACATAGTCCCTTTATGTCCCCATATAAGCCCTTCATACTATATTCCAATATTCCCTTCTAACCCTAAACCCTAAACGCAAAACCCCATACGACATTCGCATATTCCCCACTAAGCACCAGAAAGTTGTTGTTTGAAGACGCTGGAGTTTTGGGATGCTGGCCGCAGGTGTTGGTTCGCTACTAGCGACTTAAGGTTCAGGGTTTGGGGTTTAGGGTTGGCACTTCATCTAGGTCCATTCCTAGAAGCTTTCCACCATAAAGGCTTCCTTACTTACATCGGTTCAAACAGGATCCTCTGTTCCCTTCCTATAGAGAAACCATCCCCCTAAACCCTCAGCGCTGGAGTGGGGTCTGCCACTGGAAAAAGACCCTTCATCTTTGAATGAAAACTGCCGTCCCCAACCCTAGACCCGGATCCTTAAACTGTAGACTGTAAGCCCTTAACTCTGAACCGTGTGGTGACGTGTCCTGTCTTGTATCGGTATGTGTGAAAGAAGTCCACGCCAAGCATCTATGCAGCTCTTAAAGTTACTGCCGCCTGTAAGGCACACAATGGTTGGCCCTTTTCCTCATGAAGACATTCAATAAGGGACTCCCAAGTTTTGATAAGTCAGGGTTCAGGGCTTAGGGCTCAGGATTTAAGGTTCAGGGTTCAGGGTTGCTTGGTATGAATCAAGCCTTCAAAAGCAGATCCTAGAGTTTGAGGATGTTGTATGACTTTGGTCAACGTGGGAGCATGATGTGCAAGCACTTGGAGCTGCCAGCTGGCATGACACATGTGAAGGGCGTCTTGAGATCTACAGGCTGCTTCTTCGAGTTCTTAACCTGACGCCATTAGCCCTAAACTCTAAGCCCTAAAACCTTAACCCTTGTAGTGAAGACCCTGTCTCAAGAAGCTGCTTCCATGTCCAGGAACAAGGTAAGGGATCCTAAACCCTAGACCCTTAACTCTGAACCCTAAACCCTTTCAGGACACCTTGAAGAAGGCAAAAGGGTTAGGCCTCCCTTCTGCTTAGTGCAACACACCGTTGTGCCCTCCCGTGCTGAACATATATGTTTGCGAGAACAAGACTGCCTAACACTGATTGCTGTTAAGGAGTTCAGTTTACCAGGAATTCTAGGAGTCAGATTGTTCTGGTGTGCTTGCACCAAAAAATCGAGACTTGCTAAAAAGATAAAGCCGCACATGCATAGAAATACAACCCTTCGGTCAGATTTTCGCACCCTCGATAGCCGATATTCTGCAGATAGTCATGTTAAACCTCCTTGTCTGTGCTTCAGGCTTAGTGGAGCATCCTTAAAACAGCGGATAGAGATACCATTCTTGCGTCCCAGGCATATTATTAGCCATCGTACCTACGACCCTTACAACTACCCCAATGCCCCTCGTGTAACCCTGCAGAAGCCTACGTCTAACTTAGCCTCCAAGTCCCTAAACCCCAAAACCCTAAACCTTAAAACCCCTTAAAACCCCAAACCCCCTAAACCCCAAAGCCCCAAAACCCTAAACACTCACCCCAAAGCCCCAAATCTCTAAACCTTGGGCAGCAAGGCGCACTATGTCCCGCATCGGCTCGAGGTGCCGGCTTAAGGGTCAGGGCTTGGGGTGGCCTTTGGGGTTTAGTAAGGTTTAGGGTTTAGTAGAGTTGGGGGTTTAGGGTTTAGGGGTTTAGGGTTTAGGGGTTTAGGGTTTAGGGGTTTAGGGTTTAGGGGTTTAGGGTTTAGGGGTTTAGGGTTTAGGGTTCAAAGTAGTGTGCAGTGTTTAGGCAGTGCTTAGGGGTAGGGCATGCGTTTGAGGATTCGGGATTAGGGTTTAAGATTGGGGCTTTCGATTCAGGACGTGGGATTGCCCTTAAGTAGATAGAATATGGCCTTTGGTATATTATAATAAGATCCCCATATATCCCAGACTCTATCTACTTACTGGGGACTATAGTCTGTAGGATTTCGGGGTGCAATCCCGGCATTAGAAGACACCAGCTTTGAGGCTCGGGACTTGGGACCTTTGAGGAGAGATGATTGTTTCCCTACATTAGTGATGCCTTTTTTTTGGGGGGGGGGTGGGTCCCTAGAACAAGGATTATAGTATTTTGGGGTCCCCAATTCTTCTAGCCCCTCCTGTAACTACTCTACACATAAACCTCCCAAGTATGGACTGGATTAGCTGGAGCCTTCAAGCAACCCTCGGGCTTTATTCAAGCCCATCTGCGGCCGAAATCCCTGAGGCCCTGAGCTCAAGCAAAAGAAGAACCCCTCAGGCTTATCTGGTAGTTGCTTTACATAAGTATTTAGGAGAAGAAAGTATAGTTGTCTTGCTTGATGCTCTACGCGCAATTGCCCACTGGTGTCTTGTAATATGCCGACTCGCAGTATTTGGGAGGTGTGAGCATCCGCCAAATGACGCGTACTGTCTAAGATTGAGGAAGGGCCGTCCAGGATTGGGGAGGGGGCCTGGACAAAATAAATTCTCGTTCTGAAGCGTTTTCAAATCCTTGGCTGTGGCTGTTCCACGCCCTTTACCAAGACCAACGTACTGTAGATGTCCTAATCTCAGGAACCAGTTCAGACTACCTTTGGATGCCTCGTGCAGGCCCTGAAGCCCTCACAGTCCATGCTTTGCTGTGCCTTAAAATGGTAGTTTCCCAAAAAAAGGGAACCCCAATATAGAC
>CAJNIZ010038914.1:51582-65555 GCA_905231905.1 Symbiodinium pilosum | reverse complement strand
TACTAAAATGCAATAGTAATAGGGTCTAAGGTTTAGGGTGTAGGGTACGATGTAAGAATTTTCAAAACAGCATCGTTTTGTTATCTAGAGTTCACGGCTTAGGGGGGTTGGCACGGAACCACGCATGACAAATGTGACGGCTCTCACCCTGCACCCCAAACCCTCGTTACAAAGGCCATATTCATGCCCCGGCAAGCAAGACAACAATCTCAATCTCTCGGCTTGCTGAGTGTTGGTAGAGCATGAAGGATTGGAAAAGAAAATGAGAACTACCAGATTTGAGGGGGGATTCTGGATACGATTTGTTTGCAACCCTTCGGACGTTTACGTCTGTTTAGGGCTTAGGGTGTAGGGTTTAAGTTCTAGTTTCGGGATGCATTCCTCATTTCGCTTCTAACAACCCGTAAGTCAGTGGTGAAAGAGGCGAACTACATCAGCCAGGACCTATGCCTGGACCTTACTCGGATGTGCGCGGTCTTTCTTTTCTACTGTGCTGGCATCCCTATCAGAAGCAGAAAACCCTAAAACCCCTTACTATGCTCATGGGTGCTGAAGCTACACATGTCTTGGCCTTAACTACACTGACCTCTCTGATCCCTCAACCCAGTAGTCCAAACTATAAGCCCTGAACTTTGCACCCTACACTCCAACACCCCTAAACCGTGCATAGTAGTCTGCATTTTCTTTTCCAGTATTCCTGTGTAATAGATGGCGTGCTTAGGACTAGCTACCCTGAAACTAAAACAACTAAACCCTCAACCCCTGAAGCCCTCCACCCTTAAACCCTAAACCCTAAACTCCTGAACCCTAAATCCCTGAACCTTTAAGAGCTGCAAACCCAGCGGTAGTCCTCCTGGTATATGCCTTTAGCTGTGGCTAGGTAGGGATAGTATGGAACACGATATCGTGCAAGTGTTTTTACATCGATTAAAAAAAACTCATACTGCAGACCAACTGTCATCCATAAAGGCATGGGATATTGTGCTCCCGCCAGCCACTTTTAGAATGCGATTATATGGGGGTTTCCCAAAATTAGCGGTACCCTTTTGGGGGTCCCTATAATGAGGACAAAAATGTTTTGGGTCTTCATTGGGGTCCCCCCCTATTTTGGGAAACTACGATATAGCGACCTTAAGATAACTCTCATTATCACTTTGTGGTCACTTGTGTTGGTTGTGGGGGCCCCCTGTTGGCCAGTTTGGGTGCACGTGGCTTAGAGTTCAGGGCTTAGAGGCCCAAACCTAGGTAGAAATATCCTAGAACACAAGCGCTGTGTACTCTAATGCTATAGGAGATTCGGAGACAAAAGGATATTACCTCCTAAGTCCCTGAACCCCAACCCCTAAACCCTAAACCCTCAACCCTGAGCTTTATCTTCCCTAAACCCAAACTGCAGCCCCCTGCCTTAAACTCGTCAGAGACTAGCTCCATAACGTGCCTCACACCAGGCTGCATATCTAGGGATATTTTAGGCATATAGTGGGGTCATGTCGGGGTTATATTGGGGTTATATTATAGTCCCCCTTAAGTAGATAGAATATGGCTTTGGGAGATATTATAGCAAGATTCCCATATACACCATATTGTATCTACTTTGGAGGGGACTATGGGGTTAACATAAAGTTTTTTGGGGGGCTGAAGTTTGGTTCCCTCCCAAGGGCTGCTGAAATAATAGTCTGTAGATCCAAGGTGGGTACCAGTAGTTTGCCAATCTAGCCGCAAGTCCCATATCATCCCCTCAGTTCGCACATAGCATCGACCTCCCCATGCATAATCTCCCTAATGCGGTGGTGCTACACGCAGTGGTCCCACACCACCACAATAAGGTGAGCCACGGGAACCCACCAAAAGATGGACGCATGATTTGAGAAACTGCCGTATGAGTTAGCCGAAAACATGCGCATTACTACCTTCGACCATCCCAGCTAAAATCACTCTAAACCACACAGAAGGTTGTCCGAATCATAAAGATTCCGGGCCTTCTTACAGTGGGATCCAAGACTTTTGACAACCCTTAACCTTGGTCACTGAGCCCCACATCTCATGTGTACCCCTATAACGAGCAGGGTGGCCCCTGTATAAATTGAAAAATACTGTAGCCATGGTAGGAGCCCCTCGTGCTCCTACTTTTGCATACCCTCAACCCTGTATATCCCGTAACATCCCGTACACATTCCCTACAACCCCTTGGAAGGGCCAGTCCTCTGACAACCCCAAACCCTACTCCCTAAACCCGATATCTACCCCCTGTCCTATACAATACCTTTAACGAGACCAAATATACCGTACATATAACATACCCTTTAACTCTGAACCATATATGACCCACGCCACCGAGACACAGAGTGCCAATCCAGTCAGCTGAAAGAAGTACGGCCAGAACCAGCGCCTGGTAGCTCTTGACCACGCGAGTCTATAATTCGGGGTGTGGGGTTTGGGGTTTTTAGGTTGTAGCATATTCTGACACGCTACTATAAAGGCCCTGGAACCCTTCAAAAAAAATACTTTGAGCAGTTCATTGGCAACTTCCAATAAGCAAAAACAAAAAACACCTTCGGCACATGGCTAGACTGCAGCTTTTGCCGGGACAGGTTAAAAGGAGGGGGCAAATGGAGAACTGGCTAAGTTCTGTAACGTTGAATGCGAGAACGTAGTACGGAGTATAGTTAGCAAAATCAACAGCGGCAACTGCAGGCCCCAAACGCTGAACCCTAACCGGGAGACTATGAGCAAAAACCTGTTCGTAACTACAAAATTCATTTCTACCACTATTACTTTTTCGCCATTACTATTATTATTCCTGTTCTTATTACTATTCCTACTTCGGAATGTTTTGAACAAGAACCAAAACTGAGTTTCTCAGAGTGGGGGAAGGGCCGTTGGAGAACCTTGAGGTATGTCGAGATGCTGTGGTGATTGTGGGGATTCCTAGGTTCAGGGCTTAGGGTCTAGGATTTAGGGCTTAGGGTTTAAGGTTTAGGAATTGGTTTTAAGGATTTTTTGTTTTTTTGTCAGTGCCAGGCACGCAGATGGTCCAAAGACCAGGCGGGAAGGTGAACCAAGGCCCCTCTCGGACGTGCTTGTGCATCTCTTCCGTTTTCTTTCATCTCTGTCTCCCTTCTCTCATACTTCAGGACTTCCTCATCTCCGTTCTGTCCGCCAAGCCGATGGTAGAACGCCACGGGCAGTCGTTGCCGACCCTTGCTGTTATTTGGTCATCGTTTAGGATTCCCTCTCTCCAGAGACTAAAGAGGTGTTCCTGAAAGGCTGGGATCATCATCGTTTTAGGGTTTAGGGTCGAGGGCTTAGGTTCGGGATTATATTGCGGCTATTTTGACAAACAACGACCAAGTAAGGCTGAGGGCTTGCGGCCTTCCACCAAATCAACACCCAACGCTAGTTTGTCCGCCTGTATGGGTTTGAGCGTTTAGCGTAGGGATGACTCCAGGACTCGTGCATGCTTTCTGTGGGTTTGGCGGACTGTTCAGCGTGCCTTGCGACGAAAACCAACCGCGCTCAAAAGCGGAAGCCCGAGCTAGATTTCCAAAGAATTTCACTCAATCCCCTGCCCGAATGACAGACCCCCCAACCCCGCACAAATAACATTCCCAGTAGGAGTATCATTATTTAGTTCTAGGAATGTTTCCTAGAAAGGTGGGAGGGTTCATTATTGGGATTAGACTAACTGCGTGGGTTGGTGATTGACGCTAGCAGTGCTGAAGGGAAAGTGGTGAAGGGGGGATCCCTATAATCCTTCCTGTATATATTCACTCCCCCATAGGCCTTCATACTTATAGTGCCCCCTTAAGTAGATAGACTATGGGGTATATGGGGATCTTAGTATACTATACCCAAAGCCATATTCTATCTATTTAAGGGTGACTATAAGTACAAGTAAGTTCAGGGTAGGTCGCCCGCCTTAGCTGTCAGTTGCTAAGTTGTGCACTGCTGCTTGGGGTTGTCCTCAACCCTTCACCCTATGTAACCCCATTATACTAGTTTCCATTCTATTTTACATTAACCCAATATAACCCAAATATAACCCCAACAACCCCATGCACAGCTGTCTACTTTTCGCCTTAGGGCAAAAAAACGCAGTTATGACCGGGTAAAAATCCTGTAGCCGTTGCTTCTCTGTGAAAGATAGCACAAGGAACCTATAGGCCCCCTTGAGTAGATGGAACATGTGGTATATGCAGATCTTATCTTCATATACCCAAAGCCATATCACATCTACTTAAGGGGGAATATATCCCCTGAGCCCCAGTTCTCCCCAAGCCACAAACTCCCCAAGCCAAAAACTCTGAAGCCTAAACCCTAAACCCTGCAAGCCTGAGGGAGCTTTTGGCTGGCCAAACACGCACACATTGCGCAGAACTTGATGCTGATGAGGATGATGCCTGAACGTAGGGCTCATTGTAGCTCTTACAACTATAGTCCCCCTTAAGTAGATAGAATATGGGGTATATGGGGATTCTATTATAATATACCCAAACCCTAAACCCTAAACCCTAAAGGGGGACTATATTACCTATTACTGTTTTAATGTAGTCACTGCAGGGCCTTTCGGCTGGTGTCGATGCTTCATTGCTTAGAACCTAAGTAAGCTCTATGCTTTCGTGGTCCAGGGGCTTCAAACGAAAGGCCAGCTTACTACGAAACAGCCATCACGGAACATGAGCCATAGGTGTTCTGTAGAGAATGTACAGGAAAAAAGAAAATACAGCGTTTAGGGCTAAATTCTAAACTCTAAACTTCAGGGCCCCCAAGTCTCACTCGAACATCATTGGGCCGCCCTGACTGACACAAAACCAAGGGTCGGAGCGCATAAGCTGTGATGATGGCGTAAGGTACCCAAAAAGCGGACACTCTGTAAAAATCACACCCTTTTTCCCGCAGATCCCTTGCTTTCAGCTCCTCCAACCCCTGGGGCTCAGGTAAAAGTTTCGGGTTTAGGATTGTATATTAGGGGTTATAAGGGGTTATACAGGGATAATGGAAAATAAAATGGAAACTACTATATTATATTGGGGTAATGTAGGGTTTAGGGTGTAGGGCTGGAATTTAGGGCTTACATGAACCCAAGCCCGAAACCCTTCGGCGGTTTGTCAAGAAACGGACCCTGAGAGACGCTCTGGAGATAATTTGGGGAATTCCTGGAGTCTGTGGGGGTCGCTGTTCAGCGCAGTAATCCTTTGGGACATGTTCCCCACTCCTTAACGACCACTCACCCGAAAGTGGCACCCATTCGGGGAAATTCTTATCCTTGCACCCCAACCCTGAACCTTAAACCCTAATGAAAAAAGGGCCGGCCTCCACAAACAAAGAGCCCAACCACGCCGCTCGCCGGCATCATCGAGATCTTTGGCACGCACAAGTCCATCTCGCGGGCAGTCACCGGAAAAGAGTCTTTAGAGATGCTGGAGTTGAGGGGCCCTGAATCCTAAACCCACAACCCTAAACACTAAACCGCAGCCTGGATTCTTTCTACATCTTCTAGACAATATGTCTTCCAAGGGGATCCTCACTTGAAGGAGACTGAAACTAAACTAGGCAAATCTTCCTGCCGAGACCGGAAAACAACACATATGGGGTCCTAAAACTATGTCTTGTTTTTGGTACCCCTACATATGAGGTGCCGTAACATAATCTACAACCAAAAGAGGCCCACATGGGCCCATGAGAATTTCTCTAACGACCCATATCATGGTGGTGTACCTAGCCCAGATGAGCCATAGTCTACACTCCTAGTATCCGCCGAAGTAACCCCGACAATACTGCCTATAAAATCCCCTCTATAACCCCCTTTAAGGAGTTCAGACTATAGTACATATCATGGTGTTACCAGGCCTGCATCATTGGTATGGCTTCCAGTTCTTCGGATTACCTAATATTCATGCAAATCATGATCGAAGACAACCGAGAACGCAACCAACATAAAGTCTCGGTCTTCCCCATTCCAGGGTCTTACCATGAGGCCTGCCATAATCCTGCATATCCGTTGTTCAAATTGGCATTCCTTTTTGAGGGCACAGCCCCCATATGCTGGTCTCCAGAAATAGTAGACCTAAAATAGAACCCAAAATAATACAACCCTTGTTGTACTCGACAAGGTGCCCTACTTATGGGAAACCCTGATCCCTATACAATCGAACGTAATCCCAATTTCCAAGTCATATTCCATTCTCTTTTCCATTCAGCGATGGGGTCAGAGCATACAGATGCTTTCGGTCCTTTTGAACCAAACCCCACCTTTCTTACATCCCATACAACCCCTACATAGCCCCATGCATCCCCTTTTAAAGCGTCCGATAGATGCTTTCGGTCCTTTTGAAACCCCGCCAATCACAAAAAAAGGAACCGCGGCTGCTGGGCTGCTAGTAGAGTTTGAACTGACGAAATCAATTGGTCCCTGAACTGACCTCTGATTCGTTATAGTGATCCCTACATGCTCACATGATCCCCAAAACCTCATGCTTTCCGTTGTCTTTTCCATTTGATTTCTTCATTCCCTGCTAACAAGAGGAAGTTGAGGGGTTGCGGTGATTTGATTTTGCAAGCTCTGAAGCCCACAAACTGCTGAGCACTCAAACACACTGACGCGCAGCAGGAGATCGGCAAGATTCTGGGCAGCATACTGAACCCAAAACCCTAAACCCTAAACCCTAGCCTGACGCCGTAAGAAAAGAGTCTGGGATAGGAAACGCACGGATCATGGCCAACTGTCGTTCAGACCCGTTCCTGTTGATCCAAAAAACCTGGTTGACCTTGCTATACTAGACCCTATCACCATAATTCCAAAGGTATAGGGTTTAGGGTTCAGGGTATACAGTATTTAGGGTCATGCAGGCTTGATACCATCCACAGCCCAAAAAATCACCAGCCACATCCGCTGCCTGCAGCGAGAGTAGCACCATCGGCAGGCCAATGAAGATCAGTCGGGACAAGAGCCTCATTCATGTTGGCCAGTCTAAACTCCTAACATAAAGTATGAGGGTTAGGGTTGAGGGGTTGAGGGGTTGAGGGGTTTTGGCTTAGGATTCATGATTTGGAGCTCAGGAACAGCATTCTGAATCAATCCTCCTCTCGAGAACATACACTCCAGGGCAAGCTACAAGGTGTGCGAAACGTCTTCCTCCTCCTTCTGTGGGGTGGGAATGTTGCAGGCATGGGGTTAAAGCTTAGAGGCTTAATCGTAGAGCCCACCCTAACCCTAAACCCTAAACCCTGCCCAGCCCCACAGCCTCCCCAAGCTCAAATTTAATGATTTCCCACGTACCCTCCTCAAACGATGGTCCCCCTCATGTAAACAGAATATGACCTTGGTTATATCACAATAAGATCTCCAAATACGCCATACTCTATCTAATTAAGGGGGACTATATCCCGGAACCTCAAACTAGCCCTTGCTACAACTACTGTCCAGTTCTATTGGAGGCTATATGGGAGTCCATGTTCGTCTGGGAAAAGTGACACCCCAACCCTAAATCCTGTATATCACTCCACATCTTAAAGTGTCTAGGGCAATCATTATCAAAAACAGAACCGAATGCAAAAAAAAATGGAACATTACATGGAAACTGTGATTATATACCCCTTACGTACTCCTGTAGGGCGATACCTAAAGTCCTCTTCCAATACCCATATGTAGGAATTTAAGGAAAGCAGTCCCCCAGAAACGTACGGGCCCCAAGTATGACTAGCTATGGAATCCTTATGTGGCTTATACTAGACGTGTTACTGAGAAACCCAGCTATACCTGGGATCTGTACAACCAGCCTGTTGTTTGAAACCGTCACCTCTTCATGAGCTGAACCCCAGGCGTGGTCACATGGCTACTGTTGATCAAGGCCCTAAACCCTGAATCCTAAGCACTAAACCCTAAACCCGAAGCCCTAACCTTAACCCTAAGCTCTAAACCTGAACTCCAAGCCCTAAACCCTAAGCCCTAAACCTAAGCCCTAAGCCCTAAACCTAAGCCCTAAGCCCTAAACCCTAAACCCAGGTGACTGCTGGGACTTGGGGTTTAGAGTTTAGGGGTGCCGAGCATGGTGCAGGATTTCGTGCAGCAGCCGTAGCTGCCAAAATCATAGTCACTTCTTCTTGCGAGTCACTCAGGATGCTAAACATTTTGATTATACACTCTGGAGCACAAGATGTGAGTCGCCTAGTCAGCTGGAATAGGGTTTTGCTGCTTAGTATTCTTGAGCCATGTAAGGATCCTTTCGCAAGAATATTGGAAAGTTTTTCGAGCTTCTACAGTACTGCGTGGTATAACCGGATGCGAAGTGCAAGCCCTCAAAGCACATCTGGAACTCCAGTACTACTATATATTATAGGGGTTATATTGGGGTTGTATAGGGATAATGGAAAAGAAAATGGAGGCTATAGGGAGTATAGGGTTATATAGGGGTTTTATAGGGGTTTAGGACTACAGGTGTAATGAGGAGGCCTAAACAATTTCAAACAAGGTTTCGGGGTGCTTTGGAAGAATTATGGTGGGACAGTGTCGGTACAGGTTCCTACACTACTCTTTCTGTAGACCCAGTGCACAGTGTGACCGTTTGTAGGGTTCAGGGTTTGTCTGAGCTCCTCGCCAGTGAAGCAGCAACGATGGGGAGAGAGGGCACCCCTGGCGTCGATCTTCCACTTCGCGGTTTCGAGGGGTTGAGGGTTTAGGGTTTGGGATTTGGGGTTTGGGGTTTGGGGCTTAGGGGTCAGGATAGAGAAGCGGAGACATTGACACTACTTCCCCAATGCTTGTCCACTTGCGGATTTGCTATTGCCCTGCTTGTACTGAGATTTTGAAAATCTCGTCTGAACATGGGTAGAACCCAAAATTAGGGTAGTATTTTGGTATCCCTGAAAAGTACGTGCGGTAATATAGCCTATAACCAAAAGTGGCCCATAATTTTGGGAATTACCCACATGATTTCCCTAGATAAGTAATTTTACGTTTTTGGGTTCACTCCAAAAGGCGGAGGACCCAGGGAATGCAACGGATGTATAGTTTGCATACTGCCCCCACCAATAACAGTCTCTAATAGGGGAGGTATCAGGGGCTGTATATTTTAGCGTAATCCACTTATTATCTGGCAGTTACTGGTCGGGGCAGTACCAACACTATGCTGTTCAGAGTGTCTTCGTTCAGGATAAATGATTTCGTTAAAATCCCATGTAGGGTCCACGCGCTCATCCTGAGTGGAACCCCTGGAAGCTTGACTCTGCTTAGCAAGGAATGAAGACCTGAATCCTAAACCCATTTCTTTGTAGTGATCCCTACATAACCCTGATAATATAATGTTTCCCATGATTCTGTTTCACTGCTTCATTCCCTCAGCCGTCCCTGAGCATGTGCAAATATTGAAACTTGTGTTTGGGGTTCAAGGTCTGTCTAGGGCTGTAAAGGTTCCAAATCGGTGAGCATTGTTCTAGGGTTTCGAACAACTGCACAAAAAAATCACAAGCCAACACTGAAAGGCGTACGCCCAAAGCGACGTCCAAAAATCACCCCGCCCCTACACCACAAAACAAAAAAAGGTCACTGACACATAAGTAACCTTCACCAGGACCCTGAGATAGGGTGTCCCAACATTATGCATCTTTCTTTGGTAGTTGCTAGATTTAGCTTTCAGTTTTCAAGAGATATATATCTACACCTATCTTACAGGTTATATTCTGTTGGGATCCTTCAGGGGGACTAAGGTTTAGGGTTTAGGGGCTAGGCTTTAGGCTTTTGGGTTTGGGGTTTAGGGTTTAGGGTTTGCGGTTCAGGGTTTAGGGGTTTGGAGTAGATCAGGCCACGATCTCGTTTTTCTCAGCGCACAGGCTTTGAAAGTATCGCTGATTGAGCGATGACTGCTGTGCCTCGCAGGCTCCTTGAGATACCAGTCCACAGGAGAATGAAAGAAGTATCCCTAAAGGTTTAGGATCTTTGGGGAGTGGTGGGTAGGGTATAAGGTTTAGGGTTTGGGATAAAGAGGTTTCTGGAGATAAGGTGGTACTTAGACTTTGGGATGATCATTGATTTCCCTCAGCTTCAGGCTTGTAAATCTAAATCACACTTAATGATGGAACCGTGGCACCAACTCATTGGCATCCGCAATCTAGGGTTTAGGGTTTAGGGCGTTTACCTGCGCAGGGCTGAGTATCCATGCGCCGATGGCGCCACCCCACTTCCAGGGTTCTGTGGGTGGCGGCATATCCTGCGCCCAGTGAACCTTGTGGATGTTGCCCAAGAAGCCATCGAAGCTGGGCTTTCTTCAAAATCCCCACCTGCTGTGAGACATCACAGGCTACCACCCAAATTAGTTCCTGTTAGGGCTTAAGGCTACGCCCTCAATTCCCACCTCAAATCAGATCGTCTTCTTGCCTTTGATTTCCTGTCATCAAGGCTGCAGGCTCCAGCCCTCCATGGGTTCCCAGAGGGGCCAGGACCTCCCCCCTAAGGCCCCTTGCAAGGAGGCTGAAAATATGGGGGACCGTCTTTCTTGGGCTTTTGTCCTTGACTTCAAGGGGAAAATCAATGTACATTGTATAGATCTGGCCCACTGGGGTGGCTGGAGGCAGGGCTCGGAGGGGCTCTATACGTCCACTCTCCATAGGCTCCTCCCATTGTCTTACCCAGTACGGGTGTGAAGGTTGACGTGTTTCTTCAGTGTCTGACCATTTTAGTAATGGGTGGGAATGGCCTAAGCAGGCCGGGTGGGAATTTAGGGTTTAGGGTTGAGGGTTTAGGGCGTAGGGAGTGAGCCACAGGGTCTGGAAACCAGCGTTTGGGGTGTACTTGGAGGCTCAGGGTAAACTTAACCCAATGCAGTACCAGTTGTACCTGGGGCTTTAATGCCGAAACTGCCCTAAACCCTAATCCTAAACCCTACTCCCTGAACCCTCAGCCCTCAACCATATGGACCGTCCATCTCACGTGGCAGAGCGTCGGTGGGAAGCCAGCAAAGAGCATGGCTTGGGAACTAGCGTGGGATGAAGATCCCTGAAAAGAGGGCCGTAAGGTTTAGGGTTCATAAGGCTCATACGGCTTTAAGGGGTTCAAACATTTTCTAGGGTTTTGAGTTTCAGGTGCAGGGCTTGGAGTATACATGTAGGTTTAGGGTGTAGAGTTCGGGCTTCAGGGTCTGGAGTATAGGTTTAGAGCTTGATTGGGAATGAGGAGTGTATGCCGGTGGTAGCCCCACAAAACAAGCACGAGAAATCTCCCCCTCACCTGAGCTACACTCTAAACTCCGAGTGTTCCCCTTAATAACCCCTATAATACTCCCCTATACGATCCCTTATATAAGCCCCTTTCAGGCCTTTCAGGAGTTTGGACTATAGCTTACCTTCTCAGAGTAGCATGACTCCATGCTTGAGACTCTGGACTTAGTTCAGGGCTCAGGTTTTCGGGGATTGCAGGCATCCTTCAACTTACACAACACTTGGGTTATTGCATTTTTTGGATTTTTGGTTATTCTCAAACTTATGGGTTTTTTTGGTCATAGATTATGTTACGGCACCTAATATTTAGGGGTACCAAAATGGGAAACTAATCTTGGGAATTTCCCACTTTAAAGGAATCCCGAAAAGCAAGACGGGTTTCTCTCCTGCTCTGGGCGCGATCAGAACAATCGGAAATAATGACAGAACCATACCTTCTGACCAAGCAGTGTTCGAGCTGCTGAAAACCCTAAACGCTAAGCCCTCTCTTCTTGGGAACCCCGGAAAAGGACAGCCCTGACAACAGGACTGTGTAGCAGCTGGGCAACCTCCACTTTGGAAAGTCGCCCCCCTAGCACAGAGCGGGCGTTGAATGTGCAAGCGCGAAGCCTTGACTCCCTGTTTACAAGGTCCTAATCATATGATAATATGATAATGTTATAATATTACAATATTATAATATGAGAAAATTTTGTTTGGGACTTAGGGTTTAGGGTGGGGGATGGCTCCAGGGAGGAGCTACCTAGGGAGCCTTTGGGAGTCTTTGGGAGGACCAGGGAGCATTGCTGGAGATTACTAGCTTACCGTACCCCTTTTCGCACCCCCCGCCCCAAAAGAGTTTGTCTGTAAAAGCTAATCTCTAAGACTCACCTAGCACCGACTGACTTGCTACTGGCAACATCACATTAGATGCGCTCTTCAAACAGTACAACGTTCATTTCATCTCAATCTCCACGGGGGCTCCCACGTATCCCCACTGAATGCACTACTCTCAAAGATCTCCAAGGTCTAAGCTGGAAACCCTTGACTGACAAAGCCTACCAAACCACCAATTGATGCGGAGACAGCTTGGAGAAATAAAGCTTTGAAGGTTAGGGTCGAAGGTTTCTGCATTCATCAACGCGTAATGTGTGCAGCTCAGCCGAAAGTGCCCTTCGGGAAGTTCGGGTAGAACTTGGTAAGATCGAAGTCGCACGGCCTCAGCCGCATAGGAAAGTCATCGGCCCTCCTACGACAATCCCGCCTTACTACTCCCCCCAAGGTTACCGTTGATTAAGGCAGGATATATAAGCCAAACTAAACTTTACTAAGGTTAATTCAGTGGAACATAGGTCAGGGGAAGTATAGGGGGGTAGTAGGTGGACCCAGGAGAAAGGTGCTTTCTTGTGGCTGAACCGAGTTCTAAAACTGAGTTGACTTATACAAAAACTGGAACCGAAAACAGGATCTAATCTTACCTTTATTGGGAATCTCCTGGACATCGCTTCGCTATTAGGGACTATATTAAGGATTATACTAAAATACAGGAGGGACCCTATGTCCACTGTTAAGGGTCCCTTAGTAAGGCTAATATTGACAGTAGCTCATATGTTGAATGCGTTGCTGCAGCAACTGCAAAAGAAAATGGAAACCACTAGACTGGGCAGCGAACGGGGGCTACTATGAGGATCCGTTCCTCCATCCATTGCCTACATGCAACCAGTAAGTTCCATCCTGGATCTTTCACCACCACCCCTCGCCCCAACATTAGCTACGTGTCCCAACATATGCGGGTCATGTCTTTTTAGTGGTTGAACCAGATCAGGCTCTTTCTTGGGATACCAGGAGGGGCTACATCTCTTGCTCGCTGTGAGCCCGGAAAAGAGAGCTGACCTTCAACATCAGGGAAGCATCCAAAGTCTAAGAGCAGCTGTTCCTGGAAACGGAAACCACAACTTGTTTCGGGGAAGCTGCGAATGTACTGAGAACGCCAAGAAGTAAAAACGAAACAGTGGTTTAGGGTCTAGGGAAATGAGCAGCGCGATGCCGATGAGCAAGGGTAGCACCATGGCAGAAACCGCAACACCTATAGCACCGAATTTCATGGAGAGTACGAACTCGTGAACCGTTTGCTGGCAAGCAACGGGTCCTCCAAGACTGGTTGCTCTGGATATTTCTCTTGAAATTTCTGCAGCACACGGTCAATGCGCCTGTCACATCAACGCTTGGATCCAGAAGCAATCAAACCACGAAACATGTCAAAGGGGTGGGCGTATCTAGGGAGATATGGAGTTTGGGGTTTCGGGGTTCCGGTGTAGGGTTTTTGGAATCAGTGGCCCCCGTACATCGAGGAAACTCAATTTGATGACTCCGAAAGCTCCAGGTCATTCGCGCAGTCAGGGCCAGCAAAGATGCAGAAGCAGGGCAAATCTAGACAATAAACTACAATCAAGAGCAAGCAAGGACAGAGAAAAGATTACTACTTACATCCTGAACCCCTCCACTGTTCTTTTTTCTTTGTGGTAGGGATGAAGGAACAGGTTATTGTTAGTGCAGGGATCCGCTGCATCATTTTCTGCTACCCAAAGGCCAGCGAATATGTCTCAAAGCTTGGGAGGACACGCAACAAAAGACAAAGACCTCATGATCCGAACCACCAAGAGATGGCCTACAGCTTTGACAAAACCCCAAGTGTATGAAATCTTTGTATTTATTTGTTCATTTAATGGGGGATTCGGATTACAAAAGGGGGTCGTATTAGAGCGAAAATCAGCCCGAACGGA
>CAJNIZ010038914.1:16097-44032 GCA_905231905.1 Symbiodinium pilosum | reverse complement strand
GGTCCCCTATAAAAGCCATTAGGGAAAATATTGAATATCCCAGGGGCCTACCCAGCTTAGTTGTTTTTTGTGTTTTCCGACCTTGTCTCCCAGAGCGAATAACCCTTAGGACACTTTAGGGTTAGGGTTCAGGGTTTGGGACTCAAGGGTTTTCAGGATTTTAGGGTTTGGGGTTTAGGCTTCACAGGGATGATATAGGGGTATAGGCTTAGTAGCAACTTCATGTGCTAGGAAACCCTTCGCAGGTTCAGGTTCCTGGTTTGGGGTCTGTGGTTCATTAAGAACAAAAGGTTTAAGGTTTGGGGTTTAGGGTTTAACAAACCCCATGTAGCTGGACGCTTCATGTAGAACACACTCCGGCCCTCAGAACTTCAATCTGAGCAGTCGCAAAATATGATATAATCTCACTTCTTGCTTCATTTTCTAGATTCTTTTCCATGTGATTCTCCATTACTGGGCGAATGGTCCTAGATGCTAAAACGCTAAAAGCTGAATGAGATAGTAAGTTCAATGTTCACTTTCGTTCCGCTATTTTCCCTGAATCCCCAAAAACCCAAAGCACTTCAACCTGAGCCACTGGCCACTGCTTGTGGGGGAAGTGGTTGTCCTGGCCCTTGTTCCACGACTCACAGCCCACCTGAGCAGCTTCCTGCCCCCGAAACTCTGAATGACTCCGAAACATCCCTTCCCACAATTGTATGGGGTTGCCATGCCAAAGACCCTCCCCCCAGCCCCTGGCGGCTCTGGGTTTAGGGTACTGGGTTTAAGGTTTCAGGGTAAGTCAGGATAAGAAATGAGGCCTACCCTCTCCCAGCCGACTGAAAATTAACACACATCGTGGTTGCAACTGTAGCAAACCCCTAATCACTCGATGCTTACCCTGTAGCAGCCTGCTAAGATACCAGTTGTAGCAACACTCCGTTCGTGGGAAAGGTCCTATGATATGGCTCTTGACTTGTAGCATGTGAGTAGAGAACCTAATTATCCAAGGAACAGAAGAACTACAAAAAGAAAAAGTGGCAAAGGTGCTTACAAGGGAAACCAGGCTTGAGGCTCCGCAGATCCAAGCCAAAGGCGGAACAAGGCTTCTGCTGATTTCGGGCTTAGGTTTTTGGGCAGGCCTGTTTCCAACAGCATGAGTAACCAGAGTGTTCAGGGTTTCTTGTGAAAGGCAGAAACCTCAAAATGCAGACACCAGAAGGGAAGCACGCAATCTTGCCCTACACTGGGGACCCCCCCTGGATGCCTCTTCAAAAAAACTACTTGCCCATGACACTTCAATCAAGCCATAGTACTCCAAGTCTGGCATGGTAGAGTATAGAGTGGATACTGACCATCCTGCGATGACTCTAAGTATCATATAGCTTAGGAATTATGCTATCATAGGGTTGTGGCTCAGAAGTAAAAAACCTGGCCTTTCCTGACTCTCATCATGTCCCCTAGAAGTGCTAAATGCTCCGTAGAAGCTTTGATGGCAGGGCATTTTATGAAGGCTTCAAATGTCCAAAATGGGGCAGGGTTCGGAGCAAGTGTGGTCCTTGCACATGTTCCCCTTTGTTGGATCTACACAACTGGAGGGTTCATGCCTTCCAACTTGGGCGTAGGAGAAAATGGATTACACCCACACAGACTGAGATTAGAAAAAAAGCACTGGCCCGAAGCTCAAGTTCCCACCCATCTGAAGCAGCCAGGATCCTCAAAACCTGCCAAGATGCTCCTAAGGGTGCTTGGAAATTATCTTTACTTTTTGCTGATTATAATCTTAAGGAAGAACAAAAATAATGATTCTTACTTGGGTTCCAAGTTCACTATAGAGTCTAGCGGAAACAATGCCCCAAAACAAGATTTCTCAAATCTGAGGTGCCGACCACCGGGCCATAGTGGTCCAAGTTCTCGCATTTGAAAGGACCTTCCCCACACCCTTTGCGTAGAGTCTAGAGAACCCTTCACCACACTCAACCTAGTAGGAGTACCCTCCACTCTCAACTCCTAAACCTAAACGTACGACCAAAAACATGACCTAGGCCTAGATCATTTGCTGTATTAGAAATCCTCCAAATTCAGAAGCAGCCGGCCCATTGCACCTTAACTAAGGAATTTACCTTGAAGATTTATAGGAACCTGACAACGTTCTGAGGAACATTCCTCAATTAAGAGATACTGGGCTGCCTGGGCTGTGGACCTCAATGCAGGGTTCTACCATCCGGGCAATCATCAGGCTACGTGGGGACACGCTACATGGGAACACTCCCAAGTGATATTAAAGTCAAACTACTCATCAGCAAGCCTGAGTGCAGGATGCTAAACCCTAAACCCTAAACCCTACATTTGTGCTGAAAAGGCTGCCGCAAATGATAGACCCTCGGTTTCCATTTCTGAGGAGTTGTCGCCAGCAGCTTGCACTTCAAGCTGTTTAAAGAAAACCTTGTGGGTAAGGCCTGCACCCACCAAAAGTGACCACTAGGGATCATGGTAATTATATTCAGTTGCTTACATATTAATAACATACCCCTCTTACTGGGCGGGAGCCCAACCCAAGAACAAAAAACTTGCTAGATGATCTGTTATTCCAGCGGTCAGTGGCCGATGAAACACAGAAAAAACAAATGAGATGAATGTGATGCCCAGTGATAGCCTTGCGGCCATGAACATCCAAGTACTGGCCCTCTGCCCTTGCTCTGATAAACAGCCTTCGGGAGCCCCTTTTGTAACTCAACTCAATAAAGCTCTCCTATCTGGTTTCCGAGCCAACTTGGCACATCTCTTCCATAGTTCTTCCTAGCGAACATGGGCATCCTGCTGGAGTTGGAGATCTCCATAAATAGCGGGACGTATACGTCCAACAATTTCGCTGGCCTCCCCGCCTTGTTCACTCCCAAGGGTGAACCTCAAATGTGTCCGAACACGCAACTAGCTGTGCCGAGAGGCCTGTGCACTTGCCCAGGTCATACTCGTTGACGACACCGAAGTTCCTTCGTACGGCTTCAGGCTTTGAACATCTACAAACGTCACCCCCGCATGTAGCGGGGCTCCAAAAAAAACACGCTAATGCTGTGAAGCCCTCGTATCCTCAAGGACCTCTGAGATTTAGAGTTTGAGGGCTAAGCGCCTCAGAATCCCATAGTTCTGGACAGAAAATGCTGGGGAATACAAGACGCCGGACCCTACATACCTATCTGAACCATTGTCTGAACTCCTACTATCTCCCTTCTTTAAGGAGTTCAGACTATAGCTCCCATAACTTCCTCTGAAACCTTCCAGGCCTGAGCAAGGTGTGTCGATACTTTCCTAACTGGTTTGCTGCTCATCTAGTACTGTTTTCATGGCCAGAACTGTTCTCAAAATTTAGGGTTTGGGGCCTAGACCTAAACCTCAATCCTGAGCCGGAAAGTTGAGCAAGCGCAAATAGGGGGACGAGTTTAAAGCCCACTCGAATACATAGTCACCCTTAAGTAGATAGAATACGGCTTTGGGTATATTAGAATAAAATCCCCACATACCCCATATTCTATCTACTTAAGGGGGGCTATAACGCAATATTACCGGGAGGCCCCATTGTTGGTTCTAAAGTACATCGAAAGCAAGATGGTAAATGCACAATCAAAAGCCAACCTGGCCAGCAGCCTCAATTGTTTAGGGTTTAGGGTTCAGGGTTTAGTGTTCAGGGTTTAGGGTTTATGTACATACATATGTGAGTTTCCCATAATTAAGGGTACCATTTTGGGGGCCCCTCATGATAAGGACTAAAGCATTTGGGGGTCTATTTTGGGATCCCCTTACATATGCGATTATATGTGTTTATGTGTAGATTCACTTATATGTCTATGTATACCTAGTATTACTGCTATATTGTCAGTATTTACCTATCATAGAGATACGATTTTTCGTGTGACAACCACCAATTGCACGACAACGACGATGACGACGACTGATATGATTGTCACCAAAAACCTTTAAAGAATATGAATACTATATCACCACTAGAAAACATCAAACACAAACTCTCAAATCCAAAGGTCTGAATGACAAACTCCTGAAAGAAACCGTTTGCGGCCCAGACTCATCCCCATTTTCTTTAGCCTTGTCGTGAGGCTGCTTCGGGGGTTCAGTGTGTATAGGCTTCGGCTCTTTGGCTTGGGCTTCAGCTTTCCAACCCAGGGCTTAGCGCCCAAACAACCCTACATTCAGAAAAGTGAATCTGGTTCCCCAACCACCAGAATACGGACCCTATGACTATCGTATGACTCTTACAGGGTGCTCATTGGGGTTGGAGTTGCCCAAATCCCTTCACTATACATGCAATCCCTATTCACCCCTGTATCAATCCAGTTTCCGTTGCATTTTACATTTGCTTCTCCATGATTGTATTCATGTAAGCCCAGGCCTTGGAACCCGATGATCCTAACAAATTCCTTCGTTTCCCTAAAAGCCACTCCTTGCATCATCACTGTAACCCTTTCAAGTGGCTTTTTACCATAAATCTCAGATGACCCTAAACCCTAAATCTTAAACCCTAAACCCTAAAGAAGGGCAAGTGCAGCCGTGAAAAGCCGTCGTTGGGAGATTTCGACGGTCTTACGTAGAACGAGAAGCATGCAATGGTGTATTGGTTAGGTTGGGCCCCCACCCAGTAATAGTGACCACAAGAGGCAATGGTAACTAGATTAAGGTCCGTATATATTCCTAGTATACCACTATTAGTGGGTGTCATACTGCAACTACGACCTAGATCTGCCTGAAAACTGGGTTTAGGGTTTAGGGTACCAGCGATTCTAACTTGATTTGGGGCTCCTCTACAAGACCAGCCTGTCCACGACCCCACTCCCTTCCCTGTTTTGCGACTCAGATTATCTGGGTTGCTGTGAAGGAACTTAAAGTAAGCTACTGTAATAAATAAAGAAACCCTGTTGTTTACTACATACCCATATGATGGTAACTTGAATTAAGTTCCCTAAGAGCAACCCAGTTCTCAAACGCATGGCGCCGGCCCAAGCCAAATCCAAAACAGAGGTTTTATCAGCATCTACATGGTAGTTTCCCTAAATAGGGGACCCCAATATAGAATCCTTATTATGGGGAGCCCCAAATTAAATGGTACCCCTAATTTTGAGAAACCCCCACATGATCTACAGGGAGCCGTGACCTTGCTGTCCTTTGAAAAGCCAAGGTGCCTCTTCCACGTCATTTAGGGCTTGGGGTTCAGGGTTTATGGGTTCAGGGTTTAGGGGTTTAAGGTTTAGGGGGTGAGGGCTTAGGGGTTGAGGGTTTAGGGATTTAGGGGTTTAGGGTTTTGGGTTCAGGGTCAAGACGTCTAGCCAATGAGCCTTAGGACCCCAAAGATTGCAATCAGACGCTCTGCAAAATGAGTATATTAATCCTGTAGAACCCCATATGCTGCCTACAAGGCCCCACAGAAATCTCTAGTACCCGGTACAGGCCTTGACGATTACCAAGGTCTTACTGAGACACCCTATAGTCATACAAGGGATCTAGCCGATTTTGAATTCATCGTTCATTCCATTTTCTTTCCATTTGGTTCTCCCTTACGGGTACAACCATTGCAATTACCATTAACCCTAAACCCTAAACACCCCTTTCAACCTCGGGCCCTGACGCACACGTTGCGCGGGTTTTCACGCGCCAGCGCTCGATTCGCGTCTTGGGGATGCTGGCAAAGCTGCCAACCTCAGGAAACAGCTCAGGCTTGGTCTTGCTACTACTTGAATGGGAGCAGAGTAGAAAAGCTTCACAAGTTTAGGGATTCACAAAAAAGTCACGGTGGAGTTCATCAATTACTTACGTAGCTTTCTGGCTTCGGCATGGCTTCCAATGGATCCATCACATAGTAAAAACCACAGGATTTGCGCAGCAACGCTAGGCGCATGACAAGGCACCAGGGTCGAGGACAAGTGTTACACAAATGAGCGTCATGCAATATGACAAATCGTGGCTCCTCAAACGTGAAACCATGTGATTAGAGGAGCTTGCCAGAGAGTTGCTTCTGGTATTTTTGTAGGGTACTTGGCTCAGGCATGGAACTACAGGAAGTGCTGGCTGCCTGGACGCGTTGACTGCTGATTCCACTTGAACCCCCTTTTTTGCGTAGAATACCGGATAGGTGGACACCAGGCCAGTCTTGGTCAACCCCCAAACAATGAGATCAGCGGTGCCAAGACACAGGGCTATAATATACTGTATTATACTATACTATAAAAATCTTAAAGTATAATATACGTAATATCTTATACTATAATATAATACTTTAGACTGTAATGTAGTATGAAAGTATACTATAATCTACTAGCCCTCAAACCTTGGCCTGTTCCCCGCTTGGCGGAGCCTGAGATTCTTCTCATGGCGAAGACCTGAATATAGTATGATATTGTATAATGTAGTAAAAGATGGTATAATATACTTTAATATAATCTAACATAGTATCTCATGATATAATACAACTTAATAAAACTTACCATAGTTTAATGTAATATCGTTTAAATTGAAATAGTTAACGTAACATAATATGGGTGGCTGTCAAAATTATGGCTCCTTTTTGGACCCCTATTATACTACGGCACCTAACATTTAGAGTACCCCCAAAAGGGACCATAAGTTTGACAACCTCCCATATGAGCCACTGTCTAAACTCCTAGTATCCCCCTTAATATCCTCTATAGCAGTCCCCTATATAATCCCCTATATAACCCCCTTTAAGGAGTTTAGACCATGGCTCATATAGCAATCAAACCTTTCGAGGTCCCGGCTCGAAGATAGTGATGCCAAACGATCTCGTTGTGCAGATACCAGAGGCAACCGCCTGTTTGAGGCTACTTTGAGGGGTTCGAAACGGTTTAGGGTTTAGGGTTTAGGGGAACCATTGCGCAGTCTGGTTCCAGTGACGTAGTACTAGCTGGCCCTACTTGGAGGTCCAGGGCAGGTATGGCATGGCTTCACAAGCCCCCTGAGGCCCCGATAGTATGGTGGTAACTGGCTTGGGCTGCAATGAGAGGTAGGAAGTAGGCAAGTACCCTACTACTATTTAGGGTTTAGAGGGTAAGCATTCAGCCTTCTAGTGGTCATATCCCAAAGCAACAGTCACCTAGAAAAGGATGCTGTTTCAGCTTAGCCCCATTGAAAAAGGTTGTCCTGAAGGCAGAGCCTGCAAAAAGAAAGCCAAGCAGCTACACCCCAAAAACACCCTGCAAGTCAAGCTGAATCCACATGAGCTATAGTCTAAACTCCTAGTATCCCCCCGAATAAGCCCTATAGTAGTCCCTTATATAATCGCCTATATAGACCCCTTCAAGGAGTTTAGACTCTAGCTCACAAGTGGGCCGTGTTGGCAAAGATCTTTTCTTGCTGCGAGTGTAACCTTCTACTTGCTCCAAACCTACGAAGCACTATCCGGACTCCAACTCATGAAAGGAAAGAACTAAGGTTCAACCCTAAACGACACAACATTCCCGAAACTAAAGGCTAGCACCACCAGACCCTAAATTTTGAACCCTAAAATTTAATGGCCTATGTTTGCCATGTCCTGGTTCACGGGCTTGTAATCCTCATCTGTCTGGGCACGGTACCTCTCCGAGGAAAATACACTATTCAAACGCGCCTATACCCCAATTATAAGATTAGGGGTTTGGGTTCATAGTGCGGTTACCACTAGCTGTTCATGCAATTGCATCTACAGTGAATCTACAAGCTAATTGTCAGCCGCCTTTCTCCTTTGACATGGGTGCACCTGAGTTTCACTACCCTACACCCTAAACCCTGAACCCCAAAGATACTGTGACTACTCTGAACCTCCAAGCATGATGGCCTGAGGTTCTGCGGTGTCTAGGGAGGAGCTTGCATGAAGTGTCAGAAATGGGGATTTCCCAATATCAGGGGTACCATTTTGAGGACCCCTATGATAAGGAAATATAAGATCATAGCATTAAGGGGTCTATGTTGAAGAAACCTATTTCGGGAAACTCCGTCCGATTGTACTTGGAAGCTCATACATGATTTAGGCATCCGGGTTTAGGGATGGCCTGCAAAAGCGCTACAAGATCTTCGCGCACTTCTAAGCATGCCGTTTGCAAAATCAGGGTTCCGTTTGGGGTACCTTACACATCGGGGAGAAAAATTACGATGGAACCCAAAGGAACCCCATTTCCGACATCCTGCCAACCTTCCAAATAAGGTTTAAGGTGAAGTCTGAGCTTGCAGCTGTTCAGGGCTTAGGGTTCTGCAGGCTCATACAAAAAAAGGTCTTCCTCCCTTGCACCCTAATCAGTATACTAGGCAAAAAGGCGTTCACAATCCGCTTACAATCCAGTACGGCCGGTGGTGGTTCACATGTTGGCACTTTTTTGTCAAAGTCGGTCTTCCCGCATCACTGGCACAGGCTATCCCTAAACCCGGAAGCCTAAACCCACACTCTCGAGCGCAGACTCCACACACCAAGCCCCTAAACCCTAAACCCTTAAACCCTACAGCCCACAGCCGGGTACATGTAGAAGTCGTGCAAGGGGGCGTCAGGGCAGCCTCCCTCGCGCTCCACAAGCATCGAGCTTCCTTTAGGCCAGGCACGGCAACGAAAACGATTGGGTTTAGGGTTTAGGGTTCTGGGTTTAGGGTTTAGGGATATGCCGGAAACTTGACTCAGGACTTTAAAAATGTTAGGGGCCCTTCTGGGGACGTTTTTAGGGTCATAATATATTGGCGTCTATGTTGGGGATGCTACTTATGGGAACTCGGTGCGTGTAGGGTTCGGGTCTTCTGAGCGATGTTGCGTTCCTCTTTACAGTACAGAATTGTAATAAGCCGTAGTATATAACCAACGCGAGACAGCAGTTCCCATTTCTTGTCCATTCCTCCAGCCCCTACTAACAACCAGCAGACTGCTTAGGATCCAACACCTAAAGAGGCACCCCAACATGGATCTCAAGACAATAGAGAAGTCCTTTCTATAGGGAGCCCAAGAAGGAGCGCCTTCTTTTTGGAAACCTCCCTCTCGTGGCCCGCTACAGTCCTGGCAGCTGCCCACTGCCCCCTCCTCCTATCTATCCAAAATGAACGTTTCTAAAATGTGGTCCTGTCTTGGGCACCTAAATTGTAGCTTCCACACCATTATACTCGGGACCCCAAGCCCTAAACCTAAACCCCAATGGGGACCCAAAAAGGATCACAATTTTGATAATCTGCCATACAATGCTGCAGTGCGAAGCTAGGCAAGAAGTGCGGCCGAGACTCCCGAAGCGGGTTCGGCCTGTGCAAGGCATGGGGTATATGGGGTTTAAGGGTGTTTTTACGGTCTTTATAGGGTTTGTAGGGTGTTTATAGGGTGCTTATACCGTATTTATAGGGATTGTAAGGTTCTTATTGGGTGTCTATAAGTTACAGGGTGTTTAAAGGGTGTTTATAGGCTATTTATAGGGTTTATAGGGTGTTGATAAAATGCTTATAGGGTATTTATAGGGTTTATAGGGTGTTGATAAAATGTTTATAGTGTATTTATAGGGATTGTAAGGTATAAGGGCTTCGGGATGCCTACGAAAATACATGGAGTGAAGGCCAAGAAAGCTAGAAGATGGTTCTGCATCTTGGGGCAGAAGCGTACTGATGCTCCGCCATGTTCCACCTTTCTGGCTTCTATAAACACCATATAAACACCCGATAAACACCCGATAAGCCGTACCTTTCAAGGGCGTGTGCCAAGCCTTCCCAAGGTTTGGAGTCCAAACACAACAGTTGCTTAGGGTTTAGGCCACAGCCGCCCAGTACTGGGCTCGGCTAAGGAACTTAGGCTAAGTTAGCTTGGTATGAACTTTAAAATGATGAGTCTGGCTTTTATTAAAATGGAAACTGAACCTATGTTCCTAACAGCAACCCAGCGGAGGAAGACAGCATGGCAGGTTGGGACTCTGCTTCTTCGCTTCTCTCACATGTAACTGCATCGGCAGTTCTAGAAAGCCTTAAGTGGAATACAAATCATTTCCACCTGCTTCCCCAGTTATTGCTTTAATCTACTTAAGAAGCCCAATACCACTTATCATTCAATCATGCCTAAGTCCCTGGTCGCTGCTTTACATCATAAACAGTCCCAGCCCTAGCAAACCTGAAAGTCCATTCCTGAAACACTAGGTTTTAAAACTTCAACATGTATTCCTTAACAAAGGAGATTGAAAGGTGTTGGTCCCTCTGTAAAACTCCATGTCCCTAAACCTTAAACCCTGAACCCTAAACCCTAAACTCCCACATCCAAAAAGTCTTGAGCTATACAGGTCTAGGTTTGGGGCTGAGGGGTCGTTCAAGGAATCTGTGTGGCTTCACAAGAACAACATGGTGCTTCACGGGATTGTTGTTTCATGGGGCTGTGTGTAATTCTATTAGTCTCGCATTAGATCTGATAAGTATTGTTTGGAGTTGGACATGCATAAAGGTTACGTAGTGAACCCTTTGCAATCACATGATGACCTTTCCTTATACTGAGGATTACTGCATGCAGTACTAGGAGTTACCATGGCCCAAGAAAACTATGTAGGGACTGATATTGTCAGCGACAATCACCCAAAACCAGCTACTTGGACCTAAAACATATATCAAATCATTACCGATGATTAAAAAAAGGTGGTCCAGGACACAATCTTGTGGGTAGGTAGCGAGGTGCGGATTGCAATACAATGTGGTTTTTGCACTGCCCCCCCCCCCCCATGTTATGGAGGTTTTGCTGGCCCTCCAGGAAGCACAGCTGGCTCGTTAGAGCCCTTTGCGAAGTTCCGTGTTACATATTCCAAGTGACCTTGCGCGAGCCGCTAAACCCGACATGTCCGCAGATGGCCCTATGTACTCACTATGTAAGGCTTGGGGCTAAGGTCTGAGGATTAGGGTATCTTCAAGGAAGTCTGTGTAAACTGTGGATTTGCGCCTGCGAAGACCGAAGCCCAGTGGAGGACACCCTGCCGGAGGCCAGCCTCAGAAGTGTTTCATGCGGACTGCGGCTTACCAGTCAAGGCTCCGGCCACCTTCATGCCAACATCTTCTTGTTCAAAAGTACACAAGGTCTAAATATGGGGACCCCAAGATAGACCCCAATATACTATAGTCCTTATTATGGAGACCCCCAAAAAGGTACACCTAATTGTGCGAAACCCCCCATATAGGGGATTCTTGGGATAATGGAAAAGAAAATGGAAAAATGGGGTTACTTTGGGTTATAAGAATCTCCACCTTCTTGTTTCAAAAGGCTAAAGGTTTAAGTTTCAAGCTTTAGGTGCGTACTTGGAAGATTCTCAAAATGGAATGCCCCAGCTGACACCCGGATAATATAGGCACAATGAAAAGACTGTGGTAGCGAGGGTGTGAAGATCATGGAGTACCTAAAAATGGCTCTGATAAACTCCCACTTCGGAAGATCCAGGGTTTCAGTCTAGGGGTCAACGTAGACGCATGATTATTAACCCCCCTCCTTTTAAGGTCCTTGAAATTAGGATCCCTATTATAATCCCCATTCAGGGGAGGGGGTTTAATCAGGGGTCTGGGTCAAGGCCTTCACACTTCGAGTGGGTTTAGGGTTTAGGGTTTTAGGGTTAGTGCCAATATATTTGACAGAGCATGTGCGGCAGCTTTATCCGTTTACCGGCGGCTGAACCGTAAAGGGTGCACTTCATATGTTGTAAAAGGAGCGAAGTGCCACCCCAAACTGGGACCTTGGGCTTTGGACAAAACAGCCTGACGAAAATCATCCAAGGGCGAGAGTAATGAAACATGAACAGTTCCATCAACGAACAGATACTAACAAAATACAACCGACAATGCTACCAGTAGTAACGATAGCAAGATCACTAGCACTAGCATTAATCATACGAATGGCTTTGCTTGGGGTGCAGAATTGCCTTGGACTTGGATTTGGATGCACAAGCACCCCAAAAATCATATGATTCCTCAGAGCTCCCTGTTTCTGGCGACCTTCAATCAGGAACCCGAAGAACAACCCCTGCATTCATGAAAGCCTTGCGCGCCGCGCGCAAAACCGTGGCTAGACAACCCGGCCAATGAAATGTATTACCAAAGCGTCAGTGTAAGCTATGGGGTTCAGGTGCTCCTGCCACACTTTAACGTACAAGGACCCATATCATTACCAACATCTCTGATGGTGGTCGCTATTACTGGGCGGTAGTGCAACGACATGTATTCAATGCTAACTACAGGGAACCAGGCAGAAACTGGATCAAAAGCGGTGCGGGTGTATTAGAGAATTAAAACCAAAAAGAGGATTAACTGAAGTCCTCCTAAGTAATCTGAAGCCTTCTGGGAGCAGATCCTTACTATGATACCCTATGGTACTGCTTATATTCCCTCCCTCACTTCCGTCTTCACTATCAGCGAGTACTAGGGCCCCACCCAAATTGCGCCAAAAGCAATCTCGCGAAACCCGCTCATGCCACCGGCAAGCAGGACACACCCCGCGGCTCCAATGAGAGCCTCCAGGGGAAAAGTCTGACGTCTAAGCTATGCTTGGAGGTTCAAGGCTTAAGCTCAGGAATATCCAAATTAAGGTTGTAGCTAGTGATACGCCATGCGCAACAATAATTGGGGACATTAGGGTTTCAACTGGGTTCTGACATTGCGGGCGCATGTAAATATTTGAGATGGATGCGAATCACCCTGACAGAACCCGAGCGAGCCGTCCCAGCATCTCTGAGGCTCCGAAACCCCCTAAACCCCTACATATTATATGAGCCATTGTCTAAACTCCTAGTATTCCCCTTAATAAAACCTATGGTACTCCCCTATATAATCCCCTATATAACCCCCCATTAAGGAGTTTAGACTATAGCTCATATAACCCCATTGCAGTAGTTTCCATTTTCTTTTCCATTATCCCAAGATTTCCCCTAGAAACACCCCTATTTAAGGATACTGGGAGGGTCCTGGTCTACAGTACCTCGGCTTGGAGCTCAAGCTAACAGAGCGCCCTGGGAGCACCAAGGCAAAAAAAGCAGGGCAAGAAACAACTATAGTATAATAGGGTAGATATAGGGGTAATATAGGGATAATGGAAAAAAAGATGGAAACTACTATAGTATAATAGGGCAGATATAGGGGTAATATAGGGATAATGGAAAAGAGAATGGAAACTACTATAGTATAATAGGGCAGATATAGGGGTAATATAGGAATAATGGAAAAGAGAATGGAAACTACTATAGTATAATAGGGCAGATATAGGGGTAATATAGGCAGCTCTCGCCGGAGGTGTAGCCAAGGACGCGGCACTGATGCGCCACCACACACAGCATGCAACATTTTTGCTCGCGCAGTTTACCACACAAAGTAGTGCGTCTTGCTAACATCACCAAGCCACCGCTGCACATGGCACACTCCAAACTCCAAGAGGCCAATGCGGATGGCGGGCATGTTTGATTCAAAGATCGATGAAGGCCACACCCTGCGGAACTCATGCAAAATCGCATATGCGCAAGTAGGCTGTGCCAGAAAGGCGTCAGCACGGAGCACAGTTCATGAGGACCTCCACCACACAGCATCACGGTGGCTTGAGCTCTATATAAGTGCCTCTGTCCCAAGCATGTGCAGCTGTGGCATCGCAGCGTTTATCCAAGAAGCGTTAAAGGGCGTCAAGGTGGCGAAATGGAAATGGGTATTGTGACTACTACGTATTAGGGTGTCGATCTTACAAGATCACAAAAACGTTGTGTAGAAATACATCTGCTGTGGAATGCCAAGTTAAAAGCAAACGGCGATTAACCTGTTGACACCTATACTCTGAAACACTTGGCTCCTGAATCAAAACCCTGGAACATGGCAAATCCCAAACCCTGCCAATTCCGTACATGGAGCTTTCCCGATATGAGCGGTCCCTTCTTGTGGGTAGTGGGGTATATGTGGGGTCCCCCTTTGTGTGGAAATTCCACACCCTAAATTTAAACCGTAAGCTCTGAACCTTGAAGCCTAAACCCTGAATCCACAACCTCACAAACCACCCCTTCAAGCCGCACGGTACCCTCCACGCAGTTTGGCCCTAAGTGGCTTAAACCTCACTTACTTTCAATCCGTACATCGCAATGAAACCTAGACGCCAGTCCTCTTCTGTGGAATTTGAACGATCCAAAGCACAGCCCTCTGGTAGTCCTTGAGCAAGAATGCCACAACATACCCAAAAACTAAGCCTCATCGACCGACTCGGGACCCTGCAACATAACTGTTCAGCACCCTACACTTTATCCCACACAATACTATCAATATTAGGGTTATATTGGGGTTACAAGGGATAATGGGAAATACAATGGCAACTACTATTTAGGGTTTAGGGCTTGATTGCAAGATCCTACGGTATTCCTTAATGCCCAGGCACAAGCGCAGGCAGCGCCCAGAGAGCAAAGGGAACCCGGCCGCTGCCAGTGTAGAGGGGGCCTGCAAGGGCTTAGAGTCTCAGGACAGGGGCCTAAGTAATTACCAACATCATTTGAGGTCCATTTGGTGCTATAGACCATTGGGAATTATTTAGGCCCCTATATTGAGGTTCAGGGTTTTGGATTTAGGGTGGGTTGTCATTGTCATGGCCTAGGCCTGCATTCAGGGCTTTTGGTTCCCTCATTATCATTCTGAGCCTTGGATCCCACGAAGCCCAAGACAACTGAGCACAAGAACCAACGCCCATGACAGCGAGAGAGACAGAGAGAGCAGGAAAACCTGAGAACGAACGCCAAGCTACTCCGTCTCAGGGGAGAGTGAAAGGTGTGCGCGCGCTAGAGCTTCAAACCTATAAGGTTCCATCCCGACCCTATAATATACTCTTAAATACGAGTAAAGAAATATAGATACTATAATGCTCAGAATGCTTTGTTTTTTGAATGTGTTGCTTGCAGATGACGCGATTCATCTTTCAGGAACTGTATGCAACTTGGCTGGCTTCTGTTTTGGCAGGGCTTGGAGTTTGGGGTTTAGGGTTTAGAGGGTTTCGCTCAGCTGGCTTCAAAATGTGGAGAGCAAGTTGGCGAAACAAAAGAGACCGAAACATACTGCGAAAAGATGAGCCACTGTCTCATCTCCCTAGTATCCCTTGATAAGCCCTATAATGCTCCCCTATATAATCCTGTATATAACCCCCCTTTAAGGAGTTTAGACCCTAATCCCTCAACCATATATGATCCCCTCTGTAACCCCCTCTTTAAGGAGTTTAGACAGTAGCTCAGCTGGATCTCCCTTATCTTCCCAGGAGATGGGGACCTCTAGATAATCCTAGACCCTCTGGCCCGGTTTAGGGTTCACGGTTTAGGGGTTTAGGGGTAGGGTTTAGGGATTCTAGGTTACTGCTCCCAACTTTTAACCCGTTTTTTCGGATAACTTGGCCTTCAGGTCATCACCAAATGATAAACCCTGAACACTTCAACCCTAAACCCATAAACCCTTAAACCCTGAACCCCTAAACCCTGAACCCCTAAACCCTGAAGCCTTAACCCTAAACCCTGAAACCTAAACCTTAAAACCGTGAACCCTAAACCCTACACTGGAGCCTGCTGCAACTCGCTCAGTGGTTGCTGCGTCGTCGCCTGCATCCAGTAATTCTCGCTCAGCTCCTTTGAGCTACTATAGGAGCCTAAATGATTACCAATATTGGTAGGGTTTAGGGTTTAAGGAGAATTACCAATATTATGACTCCATATTCCTTACATAAATATGGGCCTATGGTCCTATGGTACCTCAAATGGACCTCAAAATGATATTGGTAATTATCTAGGCCCCTGTAATAGGTGGGTTCTTCTACGAACACAAATTATATGAGCTACAGTCTAAACTCCTGGCATCCCCCTTAACAACCCCAATAGTAGTCCCCAAAACAATCCCCTACATAACCCCCTTTAAGGAGTTTAGACCCTAAACCCTAAACCCCTAAACCCTAAAACCTAAACCCCTAAACCCTAAACCCCTAAACCCTATATAATCCCTTATATAGCCCCCCTTTAAGGAGTTTAGACTATGGCTCAAAGGATGTCTGGCATGATGTGTTTGGACAGGTCTAGGCTGTGAATGGACTTCATGGGGATGCTTCGAATGGTTTAGGGTCCCTTGGGTCTAGGGTTTAGGGTTTAGGGAAGCCTTGAGGGTTGAGCCTGGCTGCCTGAGCTTCAATGGCTGGGGTTTAGGGTTTGGGGTGCAAGGTCCAATTTCGAGCTGAAAGCAAGGGCTGCGCTGCTCTTTCTTGTCCCACCATGCTTCTTCTTGAAATCACCACACTTTCTCAAACGTGTTACCACGAACCAGCTAAACAGCTGCTACAAGAGTAGAAGATCAGCAAACCCATTGCGGCCCAACACCCTCAAACTGCAAACCCAAAATCCTAAATGTCTAACCGTCTTTGCCTGATGCCAGAGCTTCCTGGCCTGCTTTTGCCAGTGCACAATCTCGGCTCGAGTGCGCCTGTCTCTAAGAAACTGTGGATGGAAAAATCTTGCGCCGCTTGAATCCCCTAATGACCCTGATGAACTGTAAATCCTGCTATTTGTGATTACAGGCTGGTGCAGGTTTTCCTCCATCCAGAAAAAGGGAAAGGATTTGGTTTTAGGTTTGGCAGTAAGGCCGGTGATCTGAAGTTCCCCGCCGATGAAATTCTCTAGGATGGCCAGCATGTCTTTTGGTGTGAAATTGCGGGCTCCCAGTCTAGCCCGAAAATCAGAAGTTGATGCGATTTATTCGCAGCATGCCAGGCCACCGCGTTATGGGCCCATGTGACTGCATTGAAACCACCTGAGGCAGCAATTTACTGTTGCACCTTCGGTGTCTCCTGAATACAGGAATACTGTTTTGGCCTTAATTCACATTGACACATCCCGAATCTTTTCTTATGGGGGACTCGGACTCGGAGCTCCAGGACAATTGAATAGGTTTCAACTCAATTGGAATTTTGACATCATTATAGATGTATGTACTATATTTATATACGTATATATATATATACATATATCTTGCTTTCTTTCTAAATCGATTTAAGTCAAGTGTCCTGCAGCGGCTCGCACTCCATAGGCGAAGGCATTTGGACCACGCTGCAGCAGTTAGCCCGTGAAGCACCGACTTCGCAGCAGCCGAAAGTTTGCAATCAAAGCCCGCGACAACGCAAAACCCCAAGCCCAAGCCTGACTTCAACCATGTGCTGCAGTAAGTTGGCTGCTGCAACCGGGAAAGCAGATCAAAAAAATCATGCTCTATCTGATACAGCAATCTGATTGGTGCAGCATGCGCATATCCAATACAGAGCCGAAGTGGCTGCGAGCGTCGCTCGTCTGGGGTTTAGGGTAGGGGTTCCCAAGCAGCACGCATTGAAAACGTCTGCCATTCACTGCAGCCATACAAAAGGAAATCAACTTGGATACAACCAATAGTAATAGATGTAATGATAATAATAATAATAGTAGTCATAGTAATACTAATAATAATAATGATAAAAAAAGCAGTAGTGATAATAGTAATAATATTAGTAATAACGATAATAGTAATAGTAATATTGGTAATAGTGGCACACATCCCGATGCGGAGCGGCTCAAGGACTTGGATGTCAGGTTCTCCTACAGCCTCCAGCCAAGGTACCCGAAAAAACTGACCCATACTATAGTAGTTTCCATTTTATTTTCCATTATCCCCAATATAAACCCCAATATACTATAGTAGTTTCCATTTATTTTCCATTATCCCTCCTCTCGCGCCACAAGTCGCCAGTAAGGATGAAAAGCAAAAGACGATGGCTGTGTTCTGACATATGGATATCACGAGCACTGCTGTCACTTCCAACATCACGTTTTGGACCAACAGATGCAATGGTCAGCAGTGTGATTTTACGGACTAAGGAAAGAGAGTTGGCACAAGGGTTCTAACAAAACCTCCACCTATGCAATCCCTAACGGAGACATCCAAAATAACGCTACATCAATGGGGCCCCTAAGGCCCATTATCTCAAACCTTCGAGTCCACTTCTGTGACTGTCAAATTCACATCAGGAATCCTAGAAGCCTTGTGCTTGAGAGCCTGCCGCGTCTTCCACCCATCCCTAAACCCTGACCCGAACCCTAAACCCTCATAATCTACATATACGCATGCATGTATGTATGTATGTATGTATGTATGTTTGTATGTACTATGCGCGGGCATGCACTGTGCGAGGAATAAACACTGTATGCCCTAAGATCTCTGGGCCCGCACCTCCTGCACCCAATCTGGGTCACTGCTCGCCAGCCTCTGGCGACCGCTAAGAAGAGACCTCAGCCAAGGGTCCCTTTTGTTAGGGTATATTGGGGTTATATTTGGGCTTTATTAGGTTGTATTGAGGTTATATTGAAATGATGGCAAATATAGCAGAATCTACTATTTAGGGTTTAGGGATTAAACGGTTTAGAGCTTAGGGTAGGGAGCATAAAGGTGCATACAAGCAAGCAAGTTCTCAAAATAGTCATGGTATGATGAGGTTCCTAGCGTGTGCGGGTAAATGGAAAGACACCAATTGCAGGGAATAGCTTCAAAGTTGTCAGTACAGCGCGAGTAGGTGCCCAAAACAATGGGAATCGTATTCCACTGTCCCAAGATGGGATCTAAGACCTGTCTGCTGGGGCTTGCCCTGAAGTGTGGAAATCTGGAAAATGTCCCAAAAGCATACTGGAAGGGGCTCACTAGGGCGTAAGCAGTAGCGGGTTCGGAATGAGGGTGGGGACGGCTGCAGGCGGAAAGCACGGCCGAAACAACTATGAACCAAAAAATATGGTCAATGGTACTTTTGAAGCACTGATAGCATAAACTATGAGAATCAAAAAACACACACTAGGTGTTGAGTACAAATACCAGGATGTCGGAGACACAATCACACCTAGAGCCGAGCACCCCCGGCCGAATTAAAACTGTAGAGTTCTCGCTTTAAAAGGATTTCAGAGGCCCCTCGCACTGCACAAAAAATGCAAGCCCTAGAGGAACACTAAAACAACACCCGCAACCCTATACCCTACTTCGAGGATGGGGAGGGGCGTAGTATGTATAACTATAACCCCTAGAAGCCACATAGTCACCCCAGCTATCCCCATCATGAACCCACTTATTGGGCCCCCATGACCCTCCAACCCTAAACCCTCAACCCTACCTGCCCACTAAGCAAACCCTAAATAGTAGTTTAGGGTTTAGGGTTTGGGGTTTAGGGTTTAGGGTTTAGGGTTCAGGTTTAGGTTGGGGTTTGGGGTTTAGGTTTTAGGGTTCAGGGTTTAGGGTTTAGGGTTTCCACCCTAAGCCCTCAACAAGTTCGTTCCGTCACCCTGGGCTTCCGGGCAGGGCCACCCCAAGGGGCAGCGCGCTCCACCAGGCTATCTGAGTAGTGTTTTTTTGGGTGGTTAAACCTAGTAAGATTATTTCCTTATATAAAATCCTATACCCAAAAGGCAGATATCATCTTACTCTATATTGGGTACCATACTATCCCCAAATAAAAATACTACTCATCTTTACATAACTTACAATAACAATAGTATTCGGAATAGAAGTAAGAAGACTGAAAGTAATTCGGTATGTAGTGTTTAGCGTTTAAACCCTAGCCTTTTTTCTCAAAGGTTTACCATTCAAAGTTTGGGTGTGTAGGGTTGCAGGGTTCAGGGCCTTGAGCTTTGGGCTTAGGGTACTTAGAGATTTTGGACCAGTCATTAACTAGACCCCTTACACCCCTTAACCTTATGTCAGCAGGGGTAGGGTATAGAGGTCTAAGTGGAAATTTCAACACTTTAGGGTTCAGAACAGCTTAGGATAGGATTTAGGTATTTTTCCCTAAACAGGGGGGACCCCAATATAACACCCCAAATACTATAATCCTTATTATGGGGACCCCCAAAACGGGTACCCCTAATTTTGGGGAACCCTTAACCCGTATCCCTAAACCCTAAACCCCAAAAGCCCTGTATACCCTTATAGTATCCACTATAAGCCCCCTTCAAAAGGGTACCCCTAATTTTAAGAAACACCCATTTAGGGTTAGGGTCACAGGCTTGGAGCAGCCGGAGGTGCAGCTTTTGAAGCGTTTAGAGTTTAGGGGTTTAGGGCTTTACGGAAACGCCTGGGTGCCTTCTCGGAGATTTTTTGTACGAGCAAGAGATGATAGTTTATGGATTTCCAAACCCCTTGGGCTTGGGGAGCGTATCGGGAGGGGGTTTAGGACAAGCCATGCAAACTTCAGCATCGAAACGGGGACTTTGCAAGTCTTTGGGTATGCCCAAGATCTCAGTTTGTTTTTGCCAGCGGGCTGATATACCATGGTATACTTCATAGTACGCTCGTGCAAAAGAACTGCATAACAGCATGTGGTTCAACTGCTGTAACTTCCGGTATGGGCACATAGCATGCTAGTCAAAATGAACTACATAAAGCATTTGATTCGGTCACATGGTAACTCGTCATCGCCCGTAGGAAGGGGCGCCCTACATAGAAGTGTCGAGAGGATCATATGACAGTTGTAGAGTCCTGAATTTGGGGTTGGGGATACCTAACTGCCTCTTGTTTGCTTAGAGGCGCTGACACCCAAAGCTAAACCCTTAAACTGCCTTATTGGCCTGGTGTAGGTCCATCCCTACATTGCACTGACATGCTGGGCCACACAAAAACAAAAAGACCTGATAAGCTCTTCTCGGCTCTCTCAATCCAGGTGGTACCTTGAAAGCACACAAAAATTATCTATGAATAGGTCCCCTCATCAAGCAACAAGGGACATCAGAATATGACCATCACTTGGCAGAGCGCCTTGTAGGTATGGCCCTAAACCCTAAACCATAAACAAATCCTGAACCCTAAATCCTAAACCCTGAATCCTGAACCCTTGAACCTTAACTCGAAATCCTGAACCCCGAATCCTAAACCCTAATTGTCCAATCCTAATCCGCAAGCCCGAAACCGCGAATCCTGAGCCTTAAATCCTGAACCCTAAGCCCTACATCCTAAACCTGAGACCCTAAATCCTGAACCCTAAAGCATGAACCCTAAGCCCTAAATCCTAAACCCTAAGTCCTATATCTTAAACCCCAAATCATGAAACCTAGATCCTAAAGCCCAAATCTCCATGGCAGGCTCTCATGCTTCATTCGGCATATTTACAACCATGCAATTTTCAGTCCGCGGAGAGGGTCTTGGGTTGAGGTGTCAGGATTTGGGGTTTAGGGTTTAGGAACTTAGGGTTTGGAATTTCGGGTTCAGGATTTTGGGTTTAGGAGCTAAGCCCGCGACCCTAAACCCTACACCCTAGACTCTAAACCCTAAGTGAGTAATTTGAGTGGGCAGGGAGTGGGCAACATTTAGGCAGTAGCTTGTAACCTTGTCCCCTACAGCCTGAACCCCCAACATCCTCCCCTCCCACACCAAATTAGAAGATGCCAAAATTAGCGTGTAGGATTTAGGGTTTCTGAAGATTGAAAGTTTAGGGTTGAGAAGGTTAGGGTTTAGGGTTTCCGAAGATTGAGAGCTTCATCTTGTGTAGACCTATTCGGGACAGCGGGCCTTCCAACTGCAGCAGCCACGTGTGTGCCCCATGGTTGGCGCGATGCAAGCGCGATACAGCACCTGCGGTTCTTGTCAGGCTCAAACAATAACCCTGAGGGTCCAAGGACCCAAATTGTAGGGTTTTAGGGTTTAGGGTTTAGGGATTAGGGTTTAGGGGGTTTTCTCAGGGTTCAAGGGCTCAAATAAGAGGGTTTTACAGCCCAAATACCATTTATATGATGATATTTGGGCCCTAAAGCCCGATAATTTGGGTCCTTGGAGCCTTAAGGTAAGGGCTCGCGTACCCCGTTGTCATTTAGGCTATAATCTAAACTCCTAGTATCCCCCTTCATAACCTCTACAGTACTCACTTGCATACTCCCGTACATCACCCCGTTTGAGGAGCGTAGACTAATTATAGCTCATATGTCTGCACCACACCTCTGCTCCGATTCCAACTACCCAAATCCCAAGTACCTGAGACCTAAACCCTAAACCTGAGCCGTGCGTTATGTTATGGGGTACAATCCCGCTTGTGCTATTGAGTACTTGCACTTTCTTTGATGGGTTCCAAATGGCCACTTGCCCGCAAGGGCCGGAGTTCTGAAATTCTGGCGCTTCCCGAAGTAGCGTGTAGCGTGCTGGGTATTCTTATGGACCCTGGAGACACATGGCAACAAAGGGAGAAAAGGGCTTCCAAGCAAAAATTCCACAGGCATTGGTTTGAGAACCTCCCTCTGATCGGGTAGAACTGTTGTCAGCCGAATCGAGACCTGCGTAGTTCCAAGAGGCTCCAAGTAGCTGAATGTAGGCATAATTTAAGTAGACTTCAGGCCAGTGTAGGTGTTGTTGTTTGGAGACCTAGCGTCACAGAAATTGGAAGACGCTTTGAAATGCCAAATCTTGCGTTAACCACCCCAGTCAGACAGCTCACCCTTGACACAAAACTTGTCTTGACCACCTCAATTCACTACCTTCGTATACTTTCCACTATGGGCTAGTAGACCCTAAAATTATCCTATTAGGACCCTAAGGTACCCTTAAGGTCTAGTAGCCCATGCCCTAAACCCTAAACCTCAAACCCTAAAACCTAAACCTTAAACCCTAAAACCTAAACCTTAAACCCTAAACCCTAAACCTTAAACCCTAAACCTGAAAGGTACCCTGAAGGTCTAATAGCCCATAATACACTAATCTGGATCCTATTAGGCTTTAGGGTTTAGGGTTTCAGGTTTAAGGTGTGAAGCAGCCCTAAGCGTCCAGGGACTCAAATAATAGGGTTTGAGGGCCAAATACCATTAATGTTATAGTATTTGGGCTCTAGAACCTTATTATTTGGGTCCTTGGACCCTTAAGATAGAATAGAAAGCAAGTTCTGTGTCAACGTGCTGGAATGGGTCATTCCACACATTGGGGCTGCAGCGTTTTAGGATGCAGGGTTCCGGGCTTAAGGTCTGGGATCTAGTACCTGAGCTGGACTCTTCGATTGGCGGACATGTGGTGCCATGATCCTGCCTATGACGCCAAAGTGCAGCCGATAAAACTGCGCCAACCTCAGATGGTCTACCAGTCGCCCCTGAACCCTAAACATTAGGGTTTAGTAACTTCCGTAGCATCATGCAAGCCTAATGTCAAGGGTGTATATGAGCTATAGTCTAAACTCCTAGTATCCCCCTTAATAACCCCTATAGTAGTCTCATATATAATCCCCTATGTAACCCCCTTTAAGGAGTTTAGATTATAGCTCATATGAGCCACCCGGCTTCGGGTTGAGGGTTTCATGAGCACGCGCCAATGGTCCTAAGGAGCCCTGAGCACACTCACGAAAAATCTCGCCACAGCAACTCCAAAACCAATATCTCATATCTAACATACCTCACGTAGTATACACTCACCGAATACTATATGGTAGTTTCCCAAAGTAGGGGGACTCCAATATAGACCCCATATTACTATAATCCTTACTATAGAAGCCCCCAAAAAGGTACCCCCAAGTTTGGGAAAGCCCCATATAGACACCCCATGTCATGACCGCTTTGGCTTCACACAGCAACCATGGAGTTCACAGTTTTGGGGCTTTTGGTTTAGGCTATTCGGTTTGGGTTTTAGGGTGTAGAGGTGAGGGTTCCGCGTTTAGGGATTTGAATTGAATCACCTCGACTCTAAACCCTAAACCCTGAACCCTGAGCCCTCAATGGGTTTGCCTGAACCCTACGAAGCTCGTACTCGAAAACTGACAATATGAACCTGCCAGCGGCAATTTCCTTGTGGTCCGGGTATGCTTTAGAGAGAATCGTTTGGGTTTAGGGGTTTAGGGTTCAGGGTTTAGGGTATAATCAATCCAGGAAGAAGGGCCAAGAGCGGGGGCGGGGGATCTCCAGCATTACGCCCTAGACCTAGTAAAGCGGATTGGGGCCCTAGAAGCCCTGGGGATATACCGAGTGGTTATCTACGTGGCACTTAGTACCCCTACTAAGGGTTAACCCCTAGGTACCTATAGTAGGAGTATAAGGGAATCCCAAAGGGTTAAGGGCCTAAGGTCCAAGCAAAGTCCCAAGAAGTTAGGAGGATGGTTATGAGGAAATTCTTGGCGTCTTCCTCTGAACCCTAAAACTTCAACCCGAAAGGGCTTCTTACTGGACATCTGGGCCAATGTTGAGAATCCCCCCTTCTCAGAATTATAGTCCTCCTTAAGAAGATAGAATATGGGATATATGGGGATCTTATTATAATATACCTGAACCCATATTCTATCTACTTAAGGGGGACTATACATATCGAGTCTAGGGCTTAGCGCTTGACGTCCCTTATGCGCACAATGACGAAGCTTTACCAAGGCAAGTAACTTGCAGTTCCCTACAGGTCCAAGTACCCAATAATCATATGCTTGCCCAAAACCTGTACTATCCCCAAACCCAAGTAGCTGATTACTGGGTACTGGGACCCTTAGGGGTTGACACTCTTGCTCATTCCAAAGAAGACTAACTGAGCTCCACGATACACCTGGTCAGAAAACACGCCCATGCTGACGACATTACACCTACAGGACGAAACCAGCACAAGAACCCTGTAGCTTAAGAGTCCCCCTTAAGTAGATAGAATATGGGGTATATGGGGATCTTATTTTAATATACCCAAAGCCATATTCTATCTACTTAAGGGGGTCTATAAGCCCTAGATCCTAAACCCAAATCCCAAAATCCACAACCCAAAGCCCTAAACCCTACACCCTACATCCTATACCCTAAACCTATAGGTTTCCGGCTTTAGGTTTCTGAGCTTCTTGAAATTCCGAACCCTTGAGTCTGACATGTGGTCCCTAGATCTGCGCCTGGTACCCAGAGTGCTTCCATCGCATACCCTAAGGGTCCAAGGACCCAAATAGTAGGGTTTTGGGTGCCAAATACCATGAATATTATAGTATTTGGGCCCTAAACCTTATTATTTCGGTCCTTGTACCCTTAGGGATACTAGGTAGATCCCGGTATTATGTTGGTTGCCTGCATGTGTGCCGGAGTTGTGGGACATGCCACCAACTTGTCCGCCAAAAGCCAGAAAAACTCTTTAAACACTGAAAGCCCCATATAGTAGATTTTGGAGGGTCTAGGGCTTGTAGGGTTTACATAAGCACTACAACATCTTGGGGAAGAACCTTAGGGGTCCAAAGCCCAACAAAAACCTATAAACGAAGAGCACCGGCTTAGAATGAACCAGTCGCATACAACTGAGTAATCTACGAACCTGGGTTTAGGGTTTAGTGTTTCTGTTCACACACGAAACGAGCAATAAAACAACCGGCAGCTTGATGCAGACTCTAAGCCACAAACCCTACACCATAAAACTTGAATATGCAAAATAGGAGAGTGCAGCTGGGCAACTGCTGTTCCGGGTCCTGCTCAAAGATGGACCCATATATCCTTGGCAACTTCTGGGCTAAGGGTTCAGGGTCCAGGGTTTAAGGTTCAGGATTTAGGGCGGACAGCCGAGGTCCAGGGTCTAGAACTTAGCGGGAATATCTTGGATCCGCTCAGTCTAGGGGGTTCGGAGAAGAGAAAGTTTAGGGCCGCTGAGCCCTAAACCCCAAACATTTAACCTCATAGATCCAAAACCACCCAAGCACTCATCCCTAAACCCGAATACCCTACTGTAACCCGGACACCCACTTCAAAGACCCCTACCCCACCCCGCCCCTTTCTACCGTAAAGCCTGAACTACAAACCTGATAACGGCCTACTTTTCAATTTTCACCGCTTTGGATTGAAGTCATAGGGCTTAGGGTTTTGGGTAACCAAAGGCTTTCCAGGTAAACCCTAAGACCCGAAGATCAAAACCCTAAGCCCTAAACCCTGCAGAGCCAACTTCCCCTTGTAGCCCCGTAACCTTTATTTCCAGAAAAACCCTGTCTAAACCCTCTAAACTCTCCACCAAGACCCTAAAATCCCCAATCCCCAAGCCCTCATCCATAAAGCCAAGAGCCCTAAGCCCTAATCCTTACATCCCAAAGCCCTAAACCCCAGATCCCTAAATCCCTGCGAGAAGCTCGCACCACCGCGGGGTGAGGTCTTCAACGCCCGGGGGAGCCCAGCTGCGCCAGTTCTCGCGGAAAAGGCCTCGGACTGGAAATTGGAGAGTCTAGTACCAAGGATTCAGGGATCCTTTCAAGGGCTTATAGGGACGTATCGGGTGCAGGGTTGTACGTTCAATAAGGTACTTAATAACAGGGATAATTGGGGATATTACATATGCTTGGAGCACGCACCGACGTTCGGCTGAAGTGCCTGCAGCCAGCCAACTAGTATGAGTTCTAGAACTACCTTTGAAACCCAAAGCACTTTCAGTTCTAGGACCCTATAGCAAACCCTAAGCCTAAAACCCGAAACCCGTATGTGACATCTTAGAACTAAAAATGGAGGCTAGGGGACTTATATTGAGGGCCAGCACCAAAAACTGAGGACCCCTGCCTTTCATATGAGCTACAATTCTCCCTATAACTAAGTCTGGGGTGTGGGGTTCCTATGGGACCCTGTGTCCACCCTTAACGGTCCCTTGGCAAGCCTAACACTGACAATGGCTCATAGGGGTTTGGTTTACTGACTGTTGGGAAGGCAGGCTATAGGGGTTGGGGTTACCAAAAGCTGTGGGTTACAGGCATAGGGGTTGGGTTATCAACTGTCCTAGGTTCAGTCTTATGGAGGTCAAGGTTGCCGAAATGGTCTATGAGCTTGAGGGTTTCAGGGATGATGAGATCAGGTTTTGACATGCTGAAGAGGGCTTCAGAGCTAAGATGTGAGTTTTTGCTATGTATGGACGAAAGATTGCACCTAACCCTAAAGATTAGCATCCCCGTGATCCATTCCCCTAAACCTCAAACACCCAAACCCGTAACCTATACCCTCAAGCCTAGGAAAATGCAAACTCGAACAACATTTGAACAAATCTCCAATCATGAACTTATGCAGTTTGTGTAGACCCTGAAACCAACCCTAAACCCTAAACCCTAAACCCTACACCCAGGTACTAACCACTGCGGAGTAAGCCAAGCGGCGTGAACAGGAGCTGATGAAGGGACAGAAGTCTCCAACCTGGTCCCAACAGCGCTTTTGAGGGCCTTTGAAGGGACGATCTGAGGTTTCTATAGGGGCTTCTCGGGCGTCTGTTTTGGGGTTTAGGGTTTACGGGGCCCCTTCAAGGGGACTATTTCAGGGCTCTATGAGGTTAGGGGTTGGGGCTTCAAAATTAATCTTCATTTGGGGTCCAGAAATTAAGCTTTAGAGCTTATAGGGGTTACTGCTGAGAGTATACGGTAAGCTCGGGGACAACATCAAGTTTTTAAAGTACTGGTTGATAAGTACACGGTTTACTCAGTGCAGCCCCCAAGTCCTAAACCCTAAATTACCTGCACATCGAACCCTATACGCCCTAAACCCAAAACTCATCGCATAGGCCGCCCACCTTCGATGGTGGGCGGCGCTTAAGCCCCTCGACATCGATAGCACAGGTCGATCCAGCACGCTTGCCTGCCTTCCCTGTACCTGGAAGAGTTCTCCTCGGGACCAGTGTTACCCTAAACCCTGTAGCGAAGGTCGGGTGGCGCTGGCTGGATTTTTTCAGGGTGGCTCCTGGGAAGGTCTCCCACGGCCTCCGACCGCCAGCACGAGGCCCCAGACCTTGCAGGGCCGCAGACCCTCTCTCAGAACCTCAAAACCTCCCCACAACCCCTCCCAGGCCCACCACCTCCATGCCGTTTTGGCGCCATGCCAAGAATTAGGGCCGCAAGAGCCTGCCAAGGCCTCTTGGACAGATTGATTTCGGAAGCCTGATGGACAAGTGTCGAAGCCCAGCCTTGAAATTCCTGAGATGACGTAATTATGTTTCAAAATAATGTTAATGACCAAGATGGACCTATTTGAGTTTAGGTCCTAAACCCTAAAAGGTATAGGTTTGGG
>CAJNIZ010038914.1:0-11232 GCA_905231905.1 Symbiodinium pilosum | reverse complement strand
TTTTTTGGTGGTTAAACCCAGTAAGATAATATTCCTTGTACAAAATAATATACCCCAAAAGGAGGATAGAATCTTACTCTATATTGGGTACCATAGTATCCCCAAATAAAATACTACCCAAATAACCCCTATATAATCCCAGCTTCCATTTCATTTTCCATGTTCTTTTCCATTTGATTCTCCATTATTGGGGTAATATTGGGTACCATAGTATACCCAAATAACCCTTAACCCTAAACCCTAAACCCTAAACCCCTAAACCCTAAACCCCTAAACCCTACACCCCAAACCCTAAACCCAAATAAAAGACTACTCACCTGTGCTCTCACTTTGCCTCTTCTTTGCTGGGACGTTTAGGGTTTAGGGTTTAGGGTGTAGGGCTGGGGTTTAAGGTGAAGGGCTTAGAGTTTAGGGTATAGGGTTTAGGGCGTAGGGTTGGGGTGTAGGGTTGGGGTTTAGGGTTGGGGTTTAGGCATGTAGGGTTTAGGGTACATAGGGGAAGAATGGAAAAGAAAGTCGAAGCTGCTGTTTGGGTTTCTGGGAATGATCGGGTCTTGAGGGCATGATCCAGGGGAATCGAGAACTAAGCAGGAAAGAAAGCGAAAATTGAATTGGAAACTGGGCTTATGTAGAGGATGTATATGGACATGTGTGGAGTTTAGAGTTTTCGGCAAAGGGGGGCTTGGGTGTCGGGTGTAAGGTATCAAGGTTTAGGGGTTCAGGATTTTGAGACACAACACCTATGGAGATTTTTGCTGAATTCAGGCTGCAGGCACCAGACTTCGTAGAGCAAAAACAGAAATAACTCCGCTAAACAACAGAAGTGCTGTTTTAACACCACCCCTGAAATCCCAGACTCAACTTCCCATTCTCCAGCCCCTGAGCCTGAACGGCTGGCTGTGAGCCTAGGCAGGCCAACCAAAAATGAGACCCTGCAGTTGTAAGATCAACCTCACATCTAACTAAGTCCACACTTCACACCCTCATATCACATATATATATATATATATTTGTATTGGGATTCTGCAGCGTTTAGGGATAACATCCCGAAAATGCAATAAGAAATGGAGAAGAACATGAGAATGAAATGGAAATAAAAGATTGATGCGATTTCCAGGGGAAAGTGTTTGTGGTTGAACATGAAGCCAGACCGCGCAAATCAGCACGTGCAAGTTCTGAGCAATCTTCATAGTTCACCCTGGCCACTTAACACCCCTCACCACCGCAGCCGGTGCCGCAGCCGCCGCCATCACCACCACCACCTTCAACCACAAAAGCAAACACTAATACAAACACAGCGTTCAACTGTCTTACAAAGCATTCACAACTATTCCGAAAATACTTCAAGACCCTAAACCTCAAACCCCGAAACCAAATAAGAGCATCATGTGGCCTCTTCAAAGCCCAGCTGCAGGCCGGCAATCTGCAAGTGAGCGTCCGCTTGCTTGCTAGTTGTTTGAGGTTAAATTAAGGGAGTAAAATGGAAACCCCGAGGATACAGTAAACATATAAAAGGATTGTAAGGACCCTGGTAGGTATACTCTTATTATAATATTCTTACTATATTCTTGGGGTTCGTGGTTCGGTGTATTCCCATGAACTGACGTGGAAACAGAGGGTTTATATGGCTTTATAGAATTTTACGCTTCAGGGTTGTCAGTAGGAAATGAAAAAATGAAAAAGAAACTACACCCTATTACATTTTGGAGGATTATAGGGGTACTATAATTGGGTCCATTTCTGCGCATCATAGGCTGCAAGTCGATTGGAAGTCATGCCCAGGGTTTAGGGTTTAGGGTTTTGAAATTTGGGGATTCAACCATTTAGGACACCCTAAGCCCGAAACCCTTCTACGATATGAGCACTGGAAAATTTGAGAATCTCGAACATCCAAGTAGAGTTTGGATTTGAAGTTCAGAGCTTGGGTTTGGGATGATTACTACCCCAAGAATGGAGAATGGAATGGAACAGGAGATGGAAACTGCGAGTCTATAGGGACATTTTCTACCTCTAGTTAACCAAGAATGAAAGCATAGAACAGAAACTGGAAACTGTTACATTCTGGGCGAATAGAAAAGGACAACATTCAGATCCATTCTTTCAGTCCCTGCTATTCAAACATGAGTCGTTCACTCTTCTATAATTGGCGTCCTGCCAATTGATATGTCATGCAACCTCAAAATATACCGGGTGGTACTTTAAAGGCCCCAAACTTATTTATAAATAAGGTCCCTTGTCCAATAACGGAGAATTTATGACTTTTCCCAAAGTGCCACCAGTCTACGGCGTAGGATGTAGAGTTGAAAGAATGACGTGTAGGAATTCCGAGAACTTGAATGCCAAAATGATTTGCCTGGTGCTTTGCAGGGGACGAAAAATTGGATTACAGGCATGATTTAGGGTATGATATGGCCGCTAACTCTGAACCCTAAACTTTGGCCCTAAACCCCCAAACGGTATGATGGAATACTTCCCCTCATGCTTTTGTCAGCGTGGAGTCATACCTGTTCAGAGGCCCAGGCCGTCAGAAGGACGGGATTCAGAAGCCACACAGATGCCTTGATAAGGTGGGATCGAGATGTCACTCGTCGGGACAAGGCACTTGTAGAAATCCATTCTCATATTATCAAGGACCTGTATGCTAGAACCCGTCGTGAAAAGTGCTTTCCTAGTTGCATGCACTTAGGTTCCGCAACAACTGCACTAATCGATGACTCTGGTTTCGTACAACTCCTCACATGCAGTTCACTGCCAGCCTAGACAAGCCAGACATGCTTGGTGCCGGGCCAATATGAAGGCCCACTGCAGTCGCGTGCAGGAACCTGCGCCAACTGTCGATTGACGATTTGAGAAATACAGATTTGGGATCATGGACACTGAAAGAGGGGTAACTGCCAGTATAATGTGGGAGTTTCGCAAAGCACTCCAAGAGTCAAGGAGCCCTCTACAAACAATCCGGTTAACGAAATATTCTGCTTAGAGGCGTTTTGTGACAAGTCGCTTCAGCAGAATGTTGCGTTGTGCAGCGCTATTTCATCTGGATTTTGCCGCTGGTGAGCAGGTCGGGACAAGTCAGAAGCTAATTGTCAAGATAGCATTTGTGCTCAGAACACACATTTCGATGATTCGAAGACTGGTTAGCGTGTTTCACTCAACATGTTGTGTGTAAATACACAGAAAGAGACCGTCAACAAGACAGGCTGTGCCAACAGGGTGCTTCGTAGAACAAAACCCTGAACGTAGGACCAAAACCAGAAAATGTCTCACAACTCCCATCCGTAAGGCATCATTAAGGATTGCTTGCCCTCTGTTTGATTTGTTACCAATCTTTTCTCTGCCATAACCTCGCGCATCTGGGCGACTGATAACGCTGTGGGCGCGTGGAAAAAACGGCTTCAAAATTGGCGGATGATTGCTTCTGCGTAAATTTCATTGTTTTGCTCGCTGCTGCTTGTGTACGGGTTGAAGGGGTTGCGCAAGACGTAAAAGAGCCGTCTGTGTATCGGATATACTGCTGCAGAGTTGGCCAGATAGCTGACCTGTCTTAAGGGATCTTCTCGTGGAGCTGTAAGGATATGACCCACTGATTCACATACTTTTGCTGCACCAACTCTAAGAAAAGCTTGATTGCGCATAAATTGTTTGCGCGATTCTTGTTGATTTCTTGGCTTGCCTTTTCAATTACATAGGCATTGGTGTGAGCGAGATTCATATACGTGTTCTGCAAATCGAGCATCTTTCTTGGAAACAAGTCTTAAAGTCTTACACGGCAAAACCCATTAAACTAATTCCGTAGCCCAATCTCTGCAAATCCCTGAACAGTGCAACTCTACAGTAGACTGAATGCATCAATACAGCTCCCCACAAGCATCAAAGCCCAATCTCTAACGCCCGAAAATTTTCAAACTTGTCCAAACCAACGTCCTAAGGTGGACCCTAATATAATCTGTATGTCCTTAGTATGCCAATACCATGATTCTCAAGGTAGGAGGTACTTAGGGTAACCCAGAATTTTCAAATATCAACCGCACCGATTGATCCGTTTATGCATATATGTACATATATATACGAAGCTTTACTCATGTATAAAAATATCAGTAAATAGATATACAAATATATCAATATTTACATCCCTACGATGCCCATATTACGAATCCTTTTAAAGGCCCCTAAACCTATCAACCGCACCTACTCACTCCTATATAACCTAAGTATTCCTATCATAATAACCCCTATCTTACGGACCCCGAGCCCTAAGTCCTAAACCTTAAACCCTAAACAGCTTGAAAGTACACTCCCCCAAACTAACATGGAAACCCACATAGTCCCCTTTTAGAAGGACTGTAGTCTTTGTAGGGCCCCTTTGGATTTCCGCTCTCAAGCGTCCTCGGTCGAAGGCCCGGCAAACCGCAGCGCCCAGGAGCGACGCTACGCCGACCTACCGCGGCTTCGGGGGGTCCGCGCCAGGGTTTGGGGATAAGGGTGTTAAGGTCCAGGCAAGTTTGCTTGAAAAAGTTGCCACAGTCTCCAGCCCGAGGGCTTTGGCTTCGGCGGCCTTGGGGGGTGCCTGGTCTTCATGCAAAGCTTCTGTCGCCCATATTGGCCACATAATCCCCAAACCCTAAACCCTAAACCCTTCAAGTGGTCCAAGGCACTGCGAAGAGACAAAGGCCGGCCCAGGCGCAGGGCACACAGTGGTCCCTGAGAAGGAGCAGCGCAGGCCTTGGAATTCTGCAGAGCGGAGGACTTCGTTCGGGGTTTGGGTTAAAGGTTGGGGTTTAGGGTTGGTATAAAACGAGGGGTTGAAGGGTTTAGAGTTGTGAGTTTGGAGTTCAGCAGAGTTCAAGGGTTGAGGTTTGAGGAGTTGCGGACTTGGGGAGTTTTCTGAAAGCTTGCTGCGTCTTCTTGCTGGCGCACTGTCCTTTCAGCAAAGTCCTGTCCAAAGCAAGTCTCAACCCCTTCAGGATTTTGCGGTTGGGGGTCTTGCGTTGAGGGTTTGAGCTCACGGAGAAGTGGCCTTTCCAGCGCAAACTAGCAGACTTGCCAGCATGCGGGGCTCGAGGCTACGGCAAGGCAACCCCGACAAATTCGAACAAAAAAACACAGAAATCAACACGCCTACCACCAAAAAGATGAAGGCTGAGGTATGCAAACACAAGCACACGGACCCCAATTCGGCAAACATCCTCAGCCAAAGCAATGGTCGATAGCTAGTAGCTTATAACCCAAAAATACTCGGGGACTTAGGGGCCTGTGAAGTGGGAATATGTAAACATGTATGAAGTTGTATTTGGCCTGAACCTCTAAGTCGGGATTCTGGTTTGGAAGACTTGCAAAATGCCAAAAAAGCCTACAAGCCCTTCCAGTGTAACATACAATTGAGGAGGCTAGGATGTTGGGTTTAGGGTTTCAGGATACGCTTATGTTCGCTGTGTCCTGGTTCTGCAAAAATGGTATGCTCCAGCTGGCAGCAAGTGGAGCGCGTAATTAAAGTTAGACCCTCGACGCCAAACTGGGAAATCCTCGCTTTCTGGGACTCCCAGCGCCAGCACAGTACTGCCAAGGAGAACGAGGGCCACCAGGCTGTGCTTTACCAGCCGTGCCTCTAAACACGTTAGTGCTTCGCAGGTGAAGGGAGATAGCCAAATTTAGGGTTTAGGGTTTAGGGTTAACGGTACAGATAACTAGGATTCTTGTGTGGCTTGCAAGAAGGTAAAAAGAGTATGCTTACTTAGGCTTGCCAAGCTCCTGCGAGCCTCCAAGTCATCTATTTGATCATCTTCTACATGAGTCATCTCACAGCCCATGGGCCGTTTGCAAATGTATAGGAAAAAAGTGGCAACTGGAAGCTGCATATATACGTAACTACAGGCATCCCACCAAACACCAGTTTTATCTACCATGGCAAATATCTGGGCTGTAGAAGGCTACCGAGGTAAGTCAGACTTGCGCTTTTCCCTACCTGGGACCTAAGACTCGAATGCCTCCCTCTTTATACTCTTTTCCCATGGTTTCATCTTGCCCTAAACCCTGAACCCAAAACGCTCGAAGGGGACATGCGGGGAGTGGAGCGTATGAAAAAACCATTCGGAAGCTCCCCACAATAAGGGTCCGCCTTATGCGCACTGGAATGTGCGCACCCTTATCGGGGACCCTCCAAAAAGGCCCCCTCATCCCTACAGATCTCCACATAAGCTCTGTAAGAACACCTCTAAACTCCCTAAATGTTGGAAAACCTCGTGATTTGTGCTCTCAACGGATCTGCCACTCGGGCCATTTTTCTCATCGGGCATGAGGAGCGATGTGTGAATATGACACAGGTAATCCCCTACCAAATATGACGTTTGCGTCTTCGGGCTTAGGGTTTTCTTAGTAGGATGTAGAATGTGGATTACTACGTGGAGATGGACGAGATTCCCAAAGAGAGTCATGACAACGACCACAGCCACCACGAGTCCAAAAAGCCGTGCAAACAACAACTGTTGAAGGATCAGATGCAATAAATTGCCGCAGGCTACTGCAAAACCAAAAGCTAGAACGAACAGTGCTGCAAAAGAATTGCAAGTGACAACAACACCGATCTGACATGAATCCATGGTGTTGCGCACCCTCCACATTGAGGTCTTTATTCCAAGGTTGGTACCTACGACGATGAAAGACCTCATGAACCAGAAACCGGGCAGGCCGTAAAAGCAGCTCCCACTCTAAGATGAACAACCCAACAAAAACCTCTACACCACGACCTCTAGAGGAGAAACCTCAGATCCAAAATCCAAAAACCCTGACACACAAAAAAAAAAGGACGTACCTTGCTTTTACTGGGGATCCGCACCCCTAGCCAGGCCATACTGCTTGCCCGGTGGCCACGTAGCCACCTTCAAGGAGATGTGGTGCTTCACATGGGGGGACGTAGATCATGGTTGAAAGAATAATGACTAGAACCTCAAAATTGAGGGTTCTGGTTTGGATGACTTCCTCTAAGGAGTGTACAGGTTTGGAGAAGAATACTGGGATTATGCAGTTAGGACTGCTGAGTGTACAAGGTATTGTGCTGGATTTTTCGGGAAGTTTCGGGGTTTTTGCTGAACTCTTCACGCTCAGCTAAAGTTCATCCCCAAGACATGTCTGCAACATGTGTAGCTCACATGGGAGTTTACCGTAATGATTTGGCTTCGGAAACGTCTCGATACGGGCCGTGCCTCCTGCAGGTCAGATCTGGACTTTGCACTATGATAAGTATTTCGGCGGTGCAACCCAAGATTCAAGCATGGCAGTAGTTTTTGTCTTGTGTTTGGAATCTACAAGATTGCAAGCTGGAATCCAGTAAGCTTTCAGCTGACCTAGTTTCGCGGGAGTGTTCAATTGTTTCAACTGTTTCTCCTGCATTTTGTAATACCATTGGAATCTTGCACAATTGCACACATGCACCGTAGAACCTTTTTCTGAAAACCCCAGCCCGCGGTCACCTGAAACTGGTAGACAAAACCCTTGGCTCTCCAATTTCGTCCTCCCTTGAGTCAGCCCCAAAGCCTGGAACTTCAAACACCAACGCCGAAAGAACTGCCCTGTCCATTTCTGGAAAAAGTCTCCTGCGTCAGCGGCCCATGCAATCGGCCACGCTACCAGTGGTGGGCATGGGTTCAAATATCTGGCTTAAAGGTGTGTTGCATTTGCGCAGGACTATAGCTAGTGTAGTTGAGCAGCACATCAAAACCATCATAGGGTGTGTCAAGCAAGCTTTTTGAGCATCTTAATTCAAGTGTCGGGAAAGCATGCGTAGTTTGAACTAAACACGCTACAATGATGCACTGACCACGCTTGCTTTGACTTGGGACCGGGAAGCTTGTGTAAACGGAGGCCATCGCATGATGGACGTTTTAAATGCAAGCAATGATATCCTAGCATGCTGAACAAATAACAAACCGGGCAGAAACATCAGCTGCTGCTTGGCTCCGCATCTCTGGGCTGAGCTATGGAAGTCTGGGTTCCGGGTGTTGCAGCCATGTTCGAAAGCGCAAATGACAACAGCTATTCAGCTAAGCAGCTGCAGATCATCAAAGTTCACATTACAGATACAGGACAATGCTTGCTCTCCTATCTATGCCACAGCCGCATGCCCACATGTACAGCGAGTTTGCAACACTTTCACTGCTGCACACATTTGGCAATCCGTTCATCAAGGAAGAACCACTGTCCTCGATACAGCCAAAGATCTCTATTGTACCTTTCGAATTTGCTTGTCTTTGCCCACACACTGCTCTGGCTTGACAAATCGCACTTCAACACCTAGTCAGTTGCCTGCAGGTCGTCATGTGGAGATACTAAGTTACTGTTGGCACAAAAAGCCCACAACGAGATCGTCTTGGTGCCCCTGGGGGGGCTTGACACACACAATGGCGGCATCGCGCAAAACCAGGCCCTGATTGTCTTTGCGTTTGGTTGGCTGGAAAAGTGCACCTGCAGGAAGTACCAGCTTCACTTCTTAATTGCCTGGGTTGCGGACAGTCATCTGTAACGCGTTCCCGTGATCGAGCCCACATGCCCGGAAACTCATCTCAAGCTTCTGAGCTGCCTGGCTAAAGAAATCGTGATGCTGAAGAAGGCCTGACTCCAAAATGGAAGGATCAAAGTTCAAGTCGGCCAACTTTAGTTGACGCAGCATCTGCAAGGGACGTAGTTAGCCACTTGGCTAGGTAAGCATGGGTTTGCCCAGTGAGTCCCCTAATGCGGTGATGCTCCTGGGTGATCAGGGGAGGCCCCAGTAGCCCTGGGCCAACGCGCCCGCCCCCAATTCCGACACTACTGGATTGCCCTACGGGGCGCGAAAGCTGCGAGAGAGAGAAAATTGACACAAACCCCCCCTCTGGTGAAATCCAGCACCAGGCGGACGACCCCAGAAGGGTCAACCCTTTGCTTGCAGGTACCGCAGCCGCGGGGTACCTGCAAGCTAAGGGTTAGAGTTTACACCCAGAAGGAGAATGGTGCTGGATTGCACCAGAGGGTGAGCGCTCCCCCACATTAATGCCACGTAATATGGGGGGCGCGCTTATAACAAAAGATGAACCCTTCTCAGGCGAGGTGTCCCCTCATCCTCATCACCAATTGCGCCAGTGGCTCATGCCAGGGAATCTCAAAATGCAAATCTTTGCCAAACGGCTGAAGGGTAACCCATGGCATGGCGGCGGTAGTGGAGGGTTTCCTCCAGGTAGCTGACCCAGTTCCCCTCGCTTTGTGGGGTTCACGGTTAACGTCACCCACGGTCACGTGGTGCAAGTGGTGCTGCATGCTGGTGTACCAGGTAGGAAAACCGAAATGGAACAGCCCGCCATCCACGTTCAACAACACGTGGAGACTGAGGTTGCGGCCCTTTCAGCTTGCCCTGGCTCGTGCTTAGACGCGATCCACAAGCTTCTGAAACTGATGGACACCTCCACTCTTCGGCAATGGACATGGGTGCTAACCTGGGTCGCGGGGCCGGAGTCAACCCCAGGCCTCGACACCAAGGGTAAACCCCAAAAGACCTGCACCCAACTTGCTTTGTCAGTCTGGGCAGGGCTGATGTCTCGGCGGTCTAGCTCCGGAACAAAGTGGTGGTCATTGCCCCCACCAAGCAATAAGCTTGTCAACGTCCTGCCTTAAGGCCAAGGCGGGCTGACGGGCTAAGTCTTGCTGGGCTAGTCGCATCAAGTCGTCTTCTGGATTTGGAGTGAGGAGACCTCTTCTCCTGATGGGCGATTGCCACCGCGGCGCCCATTGGAGGGGCCCCCAGTGACCATGACAGCGAGACCCCACACCCTGAGCCATGGGCTCCACCACCCCAAATCCACAGGTAGAGGAGGAAACGCCAATGGTGGATGAGGCGAGCGAAGCTTAGCCCGAATACATGGGCTGCGCGGAAGAGGAGCAAGAGTGCATACCCGGCCCACAGGCGGTCGATAGGTTCAGCCCAAACAAGATGCCTCGCCGCTAGAAGACCCCTGCCGCGCACACCACCTGTGCCTTTTGTGAGTTTCACTGGTTTTGAGATGAGCTGGGCGCCTTCACCTTGTCGGCCAGGTCAAAGAAATGCCAGGGGCCCGAAAGCCCTGCAAAAGTGGTCTATTACGCCGAGCGCGACCTCTCGGGCGGTAAATATAATCGAATAAGAAAAAGATTAGGGCGCGCGAGAAACGCGCGCAGAAGAGGTTTTCCATCAAAAAAATTGCCACCCAAGAGGTTGCGTCTAATATAGAAGGTAACCTCAGGGCTGGCCGATCTCTACAAAGACCGTCAACTGTTTCCAACACCTACAAACCTACCGCCTGAGAGGTCGTGTAATACAAAGGCAACCCCAGAGCAGGTTCGTCCGCCTACTGCTGCTACCTTCTCTACCTACTGCTACCTTCTACCTACTGTCTCCTACTACTTCACTCCGCCTATCTACTACCTTCATTACTTATTGCCTCTTGTTACTTCCTATCTAGCCCCTACTACCTATTCCAAAAACACTACCTTGCCTGCTACCTCGTACCTACTTCCTACTCCTATTACATTACCTGGCCTTGCCTACTACCTCGTAGCTACTTCCTACTCCAATTACCATATTACTATTTCTTATTTACCTACTCGTTACAAACTGACTCCTATGGCCCACACAGCTGCACTGAACTTTGTGACTTTTGCCGCTGCCAAGCAAGGTTCACACAGCTCACTGAGGGCTTTGCTCTGCACTTCACTGAAAGCTTCGCTCTGCACCTCTAACATCTCCTCGTCTTCTTTCTCCTCTTCAGGAGGTGAATTAGGAGGAAGGTCCTGCACAACGTGCGTCAAGGCTTCCAAAGAAGTCCAAGACAATGAGCCTGGAGAGCTTCGTTCTACTTGTCTCATCTTGCCGAGAATGGAAAGCAAGTTGTCTCCTCCAAACCAATATTTGAATTGGACAAGACGGACCCTACAGTGCATCAAAAATTCCATGCGGTCATGCAGCCGTTCAGAGTTTCCTGCCGTGTTGAAGGCCCGCTTACCAACGTTTTTACGGAATCCTGCAAAAAGAAACCGTCGAGCTTCTGCGTACCTCCCCAGCGGATTTCCTCCTTAAAAATGCTGCCTGTCCAAACTCGGGTCAGAATTTCCTTTGTGAATTCCGGATGGGGAGGTTTGTGTTTGACACATGTATGGCTAAGTCTAAGCGGTTCAAAATCTAGCAAACTGCCATTGTACAGAGGGCTAGCCAAGTTGCAATACGCTTTTGCG
>CAJNIZ010038903.1:25974-65555 GCA_905231905.1 Symbiodinium pilosum | reverse complement strand
TTAGGGTTTAGGGTCTGAACTCCATGAGCGGGGTCATATAGGGGATTATATTGGGAAGCATTCTGGGGGCTACTAAGAGGGATACTAGGAGTTTAGAGTATGGCTTATATAGGGGGCTCGGAAACAGGCCCATGGCTTTCAACCTCAGATATGGTACCTTCCCTAAAGAGGGGACCTCCAGAATGCTATATTCCTCGATATGGGGCACCCCAACAACCAGGTACCCATCGTTTTGGAAAGTCCCCCATACATGGAGTGAGGAAGCCTTACACATCAGATGATCGGCTCCCAACTTGCCTCTTTGGAGAAGGACACGCAAGTTCTGGGCTGATAGCTAGGGATCTTATCGAGTTGAGGGTTGTGGCCGAAAACCCTAAACCCTAGACTCTAAACCCTAAATCCTAGACCCTAAACCCAACCATGGTGTTATTGGGAAGTCCGTAGGATTACGAGTGGAGTTCAACGACTTTTCTCCCTGACCACCGGTAAGCTTGGCCCCTAAGGGTCCAAGGACGCAAATGATAGGGTCTTAGAGTCCAAATACCATTAATATTTTAGTATTTGAGCCCAAAAGCCCTATCATTTGGGTCCTTGGACCTTGGGGTGCGTTTGGTCAGGGTCTCAGAGTTGTTACTGGGGAGCAGTACGGATGATTTGTGAAAGTGGTGGGCTTTGCTTGGCTTGCCCTCAAAATGGGGATGTAGGGATCTGGGACCCTACCTGGAGAAATACCCCACATCGGAATAAACATGGTATCCTGCCCAGAAGCCCCTTCCCCCCTGTCAAGTCCTCCCTTCGTGAAATGCAGTAACCCCGCCACCTCCTACCCTAAACACGTCAACGCATCCAGGAACACGGGTAGGGGATTCTTCTCAAGGTGGTTGTCCGGCATGTGCCTTCGCTAGTACAAAGCTTCAACCTAGCCAGCCTTTTCCCTGTGTTGAGATTTAGAAGCTCCTTCATGAGATTCTAGTTCCATTCCTAGCTTCTCAGACAGAGTCCTATGTGCCACTAGTTAGGGAAATCCCGATCAGGTGGCATCCTATATCCTCCCAGAATGACTATGTTGGATAACACTTCTTGGAATATGTTTTGCGCAGAACTTCAGAAAACCTTTCCGTGAGATTTGCGTACTGTCTTCCAGTCGCCAGGCTAGATTCGAGTTTAGTGTTCACAAGCAAGACAGCAATCAGGCCTTCCTATTGTCATTAAGTCCCGCATATCAATGGTGTTCAGTCAGGACTTATTGCAGCGTATGTGCTTAACGACTTTGGTGCGTTTGGGCTGGACAACACAATTTACAGAAAGTATCAACCAATGCAGGGCTGCAAGAACATCCAGCGACAACCACCCCCGACCCAGACTCCCTAAAGGATCCAAAAAATGGAACCCCCCCAATATGAATCCATTACTACATTGGGAAACTAGGGGATAAATAGGGGGTTCCATTTTTTGGATTCTTTAGGGGGTCCGTGGAATGTTCACTTCCAAGGACAACAGCATGTTTCCTGAACGTAAATGGTGACCGTTGCAGAACAGTTTGCTGCCCCTCCCTTTGGGTAGAGATCCATACACTCCAAGTGACATCCTTTGTCATTGGCTGGAATCTGGAGACCATGTCTGGGGATTGGCCATGACCAAGAGCCTGAAACCTGTGGTCCCGCAGGGTCCTGCGACAGAGAGCTTGCCCGAGAGCGTGCTGTTGATGATATTCCTGGTCTGTGACATGTCTGAAACCTTTAATTGGGTGGATAGTGCTGATGCCGGATCCCTTCACAATCTCAAGTAGCACCCCTAAAGCCTAGGCCTCAAACCCTGGAGCCTCCGCCCTACACCCTGTTTTGCTGCATACTTGTTTTTTACACATACGTTCGTGCATGTGCTTTTACCGACGTAGACCTGCACGTGCCCATACATCCCTAGCCTTAAGCCCGAATTCTTGGAATGGCCCTATGGACTGCGTCAGTGAGCACTGGAAAATACTGCAGGTTGAGGGTTTAGAGCTTTATGGCGACTATGTACTGCTACCCATCAGGTTCCACTCCCCCCACTCCCCTGTGAAATGAGCTTTGGAAGCTTGATGGCATCAACAGGCCCTTAGCCCTAAACCCAAACCCTGAACCCTACAGTAAGATCACGGCCGTAATTCTGCAGACCGGACTATTCCGGGCAGGTGAAATCAACAGGGCTCAGGGTTTAGGGTCATCTGCGAATGATGCAGCAGAAGCACCAATGCAGATAATAGCTAAATCAATGTATTGCTTGCACAAGACTGCTAACTCGAAAGTAAGGCCGCAGCTGCTGTAGTAGAGCTTCAGGGTCAGGCTTGCTTCGTCACAGGAACTTCCTTCCGCTTAGTACCATGGGAAAGGGCAATACAGAGGAGTGATTGCTATTTTTTTCTGTCTCAGCACTTGTCATGCAAGCACCTGTAATCTCTTGAGAAGGTCATTAAATGCTAACCGCAAAGCAAGAAGACGCGACACTACACATAGCGCATATGGAATTTCAATGGGGTTTGATTGAGTTTGCTGAATTTGCCAATTTTGTGGAGATCCTTCCCGCCTAAACCCCAAACCCTGAGGCAAGTTGATGCGGCAAAATTTACCGCTTACGTACCTGAAGCGATGCTTGTCTGCACCAATGCCTGGGACGTAGCGTTGATTTCTAGCTGTCCGGGCTTGGGATCATGCATACTGGTGGTTTTAGTAGGGAATAAGGGAATACACTCCTTGTATATTGCCCTATATTTGACTAACCCCCAGCAAGCAAAGTAGTCATGGCCTCCAGCAGGTCTAACTTCCATTTAAGTGCCAGCTGCAGTCTTGTCGGTGTCAGGTACTGACACAATCAGGTCTTCCAAGTTTCTGATAATTCAACCCTCATTGTTTAGGGTTTAGGGCCCTATGTGTGTAGGTCCCAAGTGCTACAGTCGGAATGGTTTGTATCTAGTACCAACAACCCCATTTTGGGGTACTTGGACACTTCGGCTTGGGCTTGAGCGATGACTGTTTGGGGTCTAGCGTTCAGAGTTTAGGGTTTAGGGTTTGGGGAGTCTGGGGTTAATTAAGGGTTTACTCCGACCTTTATACCGACATGCGTCAACCCAAGCGAGGCTGGTAGCCTTGCTGGTTGTTCGTATGAGATGGAGAATGGATCCCCAAAGTATCCCCTATATGACTTCCACTATTGAAGTAATTTCCTTTTTTTGCCAACACCTGCAACCGCCAGTAGTTTGAATTTCCTTTTTAACTTCCATATAGCTTAAACCTTTGGCACCTAAACCCTAAACCCCTAAACCCTAAACCCCCAAACCCCGAAACCCCTAAACCCCTAAAACCCCAAACCCTAAAGCCTTTCCCTTCTCTTTTCCAAAGTTCTACCCCTAAATGTTGCCAGGGACCTTGGTCCGTCACAGACAGTGCGCTGCAGGAGCAAAAATCTCATGTAGACCCCTGATTAATAACCCCCTCCGTTTAAGGGCCTTTATATTAGGATCCCTGTTAAAATTCCTATTAGGGGAGGGGGTTTATGAATCACGGGCCTACACTTACACAATCCTGAGTTGCAGACGCCCTACAGTCCTACAGAGGAAGGCGCAGGGAAATCGGGTTAGGTCAACCTACACGCTAAACTGTGTGGTGGGTGCAGGGAGAGCAGTAAGTACTTACTTAATGGCGGCACCTCGTCTCATGCTTGCGAGCAGATGTCTTGTGCTAAGGCGCTAAACCCTTAACCCTATATCGCCTAGCCCCTAACCCAACTGCAGCCCAACGCACATGCTGTAGAAGCCCGAATTAAAGACAAAGGTGTCCCCTTCTACAAGGTAATCTCTGTACAGTCATTCCCTAATATTTCCTAGTTTCACTATTTTGGTTTCTTAAGTAGCCCTCGAAGCAACCCAGCATCAGTGCCTACCCTTAAAATGGTTGCCTTCGAGGCTTCTTCGGCGAGAGAGAGACGCAGCCGGGGCTTATCTGGTGTTGTAGTGTACAGTGATTGGGGTTATGAGGGTTTAGGTTGAGCAATTCCGATACCATCCTCTTCATAGCCCCTGCTAGAAGCTAACGTGCCCCAAAACCTTATTCTAATCATTTGGGCGCTCCACTAATTGGAAAGGAATAGCGCCTTCCCTTTCTCTTCTTGACGTAGTCTTGCTTCAGGAAGGGACATACATTAAGAGTGTCCTCATCCTCTCTGTGCAACAGGGCATTAGAGCGCGCGCCGAGCTGTGATTCAAACGAATCTCAGAAGCCCAACTATGCATGTAGCAAATTGCTTGTTGTGGGTGATAGAGTTTTTCGTACAGGCTCGAGAACAGCAGCTCAAGCCCCAACGTCAGGATGTATGTGCGTGTATAAGAACATGTATACACATGTATACACTCTTTCTCTCCTCCTTCCGTATGAAATCCCCTTCAATAAGGTCCGTAGTTGTCCCCCAATGAAAAGCCAGGCAGATGTACCATTTGCTTTTCCATTAGATTTCCACTATTCGGGTAAAACAGTTCCTTGGGAAAAGCCAGGCAGATGCACCCTAAACCCTAAGCCCTAAACCCTAAATCTTAAACCCTAAAGCCTAAACAGGCAAATGTACGTCAATATCCGGCTGCAGAGCAGCTCGGGGTCGATCTGGGTGACGCTGAAGCTTGCGGCCCGGGACCTGGACTTTGCGATGTTGGACTTAGGGTTTAGGGTATATAAGGCTTAGGGTTTAGGGTTTCAGGTTTAATAAGGGCTTAAGGTTTAGGGTTTAGGGAGGATGATTTAGTATTTAGGCTTTTAATGGAGGGTTCTAGGGTTGCTGTATGGATTATAGAGGCTATTAGCGTGCTAACGACGTCCCCCGACCCACTAAGTAAGGTTTAGGGTTCATAATTACCGGCCCCAAATGACGAATAGTCTCTATATCTTCATACTCGTTGTTTACATGACTACTGTAGGGATTTGTGGAAACCCCCAGATATGAATTCATGAGGTTCGGGTTTGGTGCTTGGTTTCTGTTGTTGGGGTCCTGTTTGGTAGTTTAGGGAAGTTTCCACAAACGCAAAGCAGGCTCGATCCAACAGGGTTCTAGAACGATAGGGTTTTAATCTTGAAGGCTCTAGTGCTGAGGGCCTATGGATATACGCCTACAGGGGTTTGCCTAGGGCGACTACAGGAGGGGAGCTACCATGTAGGGGGCTTATATATCTTTGTTTCTAATGCCCCAGCTTGTCCACATACACATCGAAGGAATCCCCGCGATATGCACCGTCACGGATGGACTACCTGGGCCCCAAAAGTAGGTAGAATAATAGCCCCAAACACCTAAAAGCAGTTCAAAAGGCAATTATTTACATACTTTTGGTGTTCAGGTAGTCACTAGTCAGGCGCCCGCTGGCGCAGTTTGTCAACAGCAAGAGAGAGGCTGCGAAGTGAATGCGCCCAACATGCCTCATACCTACCTCTTGTGGCTAGCGAACCCAATGGACCTTCTTCTTGAAAACACCGCATTCGACAAACAATATGTACCTCTTACATACCCCTGGCATGAATCTCCCCGCCATGGGAAACTCGCCTCCTTTAGTTGGTCGTAATTTTGGTCTGCGTGGCCTAGCGTGCCTAGGGAGATATGAGGGTATGCACGGATGAGAGAGCTCCGGGGATTTCGAGTCTTTGGTTTTCAGGGCTCAGGGCCGGTTTAACTACAAGAGGGTTTACGGGGCAGACAATTTTCAGAATTTCTATTGGCTGGGATACCGCAGATTTAAGATTGGAAAGTTTATTGTGGAAAAAATTGAAGAAATTTGCGGCGCTCTTGGAACGAAGTGTTGGCTTCGAAGGTGCATGAAAGAGGTTCCTATAGTACGGAAAGCATACGCGGGTGACAGGGACAATGTCTGCAACCGTCATTGCATGCGAGACGGCCTCAAAACGGAGAAGCTTTTGTTTCCCCCAATAGTGAACCGTTACCACTTTAATTCTTAATCAAGAACAAAGAGGATAGAATGGTACAATATTTGGAACATTAGGGAGTTTGCATCGACGGGTTCTTGCCCAGAAAATCTCCCCAGCAGAGCCTAGACATTCAACCCGTGCTCTTTTTGCAACTTAAAGTTTGTTATAATAGGGATTATATAGGGGACTACTATAGGGGGATATATGGGGATAGTGGAAAATAAAATGGAAACTACTGTTTAGGGTTTAGGAAGAGGGCCTTGGTAGTTTCAGACATCTGTAGGCCGCAGGGTCCTTAAAGCTCTTAACTTTGTAGGAGCACCAGCACGTAGAGCAGTGCAGGAATTCCTGCATGAGCGGCATTATCAAGAAGAGGGTACGCTTCACACAGTCGCCTTCGAATCATCAGCAGCTTTCTATCCCCAGTGATTTAAGACAGTCGACCTATGATTGCAAGAGCTGGACAGCCATGCCAAGCACAATCCCTAAGCGCCCTGACTATAAACTTAAGTCCAATTCTTTTTACATGCTTACTCAACCTAAGCCCTAAACCCTACTCCCTCTTTGCTTCAAGTCGGCTTGAGACTGCGCCGCTTTCAGCCATGCAAGTGTCAAACGCCCCAAACCCAAACGCCCCCTTCCATATACTCCCCCCCAGCACCAGGGAGTCTTTCCTGATCCACCCTAATCCACCCACCCTGAGATCCTCTAATCCCTATTTCCTTATTGCACCCGGCAACTTGAGGTCATCATGCTGGGTTGGGGGCACTGGGTTGGCTGCATTTTCATGCTGGTGACCTTCACGCGCGAAGCGACTCCAGACGGCCTTCAGGACATGCTCGGAGTTTTAAGGTGCAGGGGTTGCAGGTTTACCTGGGCCAGGGGGACTTAGTAGATGAATTACTCCCCATATTCCACATAGTAACCCTAAGCATCCCCATCATTAACATACTTACTAAGTCCCGCATAAAACCCTCCAAGCAGGGACTTTTTCATCAGTTTAAAGCTGCTTTTACTGCTTGACGCCCAGCGGATTGGCTGGAAATCTACGGTTCATGGGTTCATTTTTTTTTTGGGAGGGGGGGGNNCATCCCGTTAATATGTATTGGTACCGTATTGGGAGGATTTACTGCAATATGGGGATGTTTAGAGCACGTTGTTGTTTTGGATCTTCTCATCTAGTGCAACGATTGCTTCAGGAGCAACATTGCGTGGAGGATACTGTCTGTCTTCCAGGTGGAATCAGTCGAGGGCTCATGATTCACTCGCTATTCTAAGGAATGTGTATAGTCTCCCTTAAGGAGATAGAATATGGCCTTGGGTATATTATAATAAGATCCCCATATAACCAATATTCTATCTACTTAAGGGGGCCTCTAGGTGTGCAGTTCCCCCATATAACTTTTAGATAGCTCTTTCCATACGTATAAGCCTTATGTAAAGGCACCCGCCTGGTAACTCCCCAGCTCCAAGTTCCCTTTAACTATCCAGCAGGGTTGGACAAGTTTTGAAGGGTTTAGGGTTTAGGGTGCTGAGCCAGGATTCTAGAAACATGCTGTGCTATGCAGGGTATCCCAAACCGGCTCCTACAAGATGATTGACCGTGAGACAGGATCCAGAACAGCCATAATGCGGCTATCTCAAAACCCTGAGCTTGCCTCTGCGCGCGAAAGATGGAGCCTCAATTGTTGCTCTTGCACTTGTGGGTAAAGGTAAAAGTGACGGACGCCTTCCACCATGATACCTGCTGGTGGTTAGTAGGGACTTAGGCAATCTAATCCTCATATAATGCCGATAGAACATATAACTGATTCCCTACTCAGCCTAAACCCTAAACCCCTGAACCCCAAACCTCTTACCTCTAAGACTGCCAGAGCACTGGCTCATGGAGGACGACACTTTCCAGCAGCTACATCAGCTCACGCGAATCGAAAAGCCTAGCGATTCTGAGTGGTGGGGTAACTACTTGGCCCTCCGGCGGCATACTTACTTTCTGGTGATTACTAGGGAGCAAAGGAATATAGGACAGAGGGATTATGTAGGGATTATATTCCCTATCCCCTACTAGACACCAGGGAGGCATAGTGCCCCACGCTCTCATTTTGTTGCGTGGTATCCCTGGTTTGAGGGGTCATGTGACTTGACTAAGATCATGGTGGCAGTGCTCTTTCTTCCGTACTCCTGGCGCAACCTTCCTAATAGACCGCCTGAGCCGTACCGCGTCATGAAGAAGTTCTTGTGCTCGGCGTTGGAAGGGTCTTCTGCTGCCTCCGCACATGCTTTTTTTGACAGGGTGGCTTGTGCAACTGCCTCACCCTGATATGTTTCAAGTTTCAAGGGATGTGGACGCAGCTTTTCTGTCCAACTGTAGTTTCACTAGCAAGAACAGCTTAGGATACCCCAAGCAAAGTTGCTGATGCCCGCCGTCATCCCCCAAAGGCCCTTCCTGCGTGAGAAGCCCTTCAAAGCCCCAACTGAAGATGCGGCTTGCGCATCAAAACCTGCCACTGCCCTGAACCCCCAACCTTAATTCCTAAACCCAACCGACACGTCCTAATTTGGCCATCTCCAAAAAGTATGGGCCACCCTTACTCCCCCAATGCAAAGCACACCCCTTATTTCCGGACAAGCCCCTGTAGGCTTCTGATTAACCGCCTCCCGCTCAGATTGAAGGCACTCGCTGACGCGAACAATGAACAATCCCCAGCACAGTAAGGTATGCTACAGTGGGAATCTTCAGTACTGGGGGTCTGGGGAGTTTGAAAACTGGGGGTGTGGATTCAGCCGAACTCCTTTCGTAGGGGATTGCAGTCGGGACCTCTTTTTCTTTTTTGTTCAGCAGGGTTCTTGACTCAGTCCGCAGTAGTCTTCTGAAAGCAGACGTGGATTTATTGCCAAAAAACGAGCTTTTTCGCACTTCAGAGAGCCCAGTACCTCAACTGAGGAATTTGCCTTAGATACTATTGGGATTCCTGATAAGATTCAAGATCAGGGCTACCCGGGTGACCCAGGTAGAAGCAGTTCAAAGACCTGCGCATAAACTCAGGTGGATGCTAGCTATGTATGAAAGAATCAGGTTTAAGTGTTTGAGCGCTTCAGTGAACAGCCAACAATATTTTTAAGGGTTTTCGGTTTAGTTTTTTTTGAGGGTTCCAGGGCACATAGAGTAAGCTGTTCGCACCAACCAACCAGGCTGCATTCTACAAAGCGTTCAACAGGTGCCTCGGAGACAACGCTCTACATAGTTTCTCAATATGAGCCTGCGGAGTCCTTCTTTGGAACCCCTAAGTCCATGTGTAATCCCATTTGTCTATCTATCTATCTATCTATCTATCTATCTATGCATGCATACACACATACAGAGATTCCGGGTGTTGTCGGTTTTGTTTTCTAGTTGTGCAATGAAAAGTAGCAGCACGCCACCACTACGATTGTTTCCACTGCTAGGGTGCGGATTTACGCAGTTCAGGGTTCAAGGGTTGTGGGTAGAGTGTTAAGGTGTTGAGGTGTCTTGAGAACCCTGATTAAGGATCTTGCGATGTCGCACCTCGCAATTTGCAATCTCCTTCTGCTCATTTCCACATTTTTCTCACTACATCTGCAGCGATTATGGAATGGTTTGGAAAGATGGGAGCAGTTGGAGGCCCTAAACCCTAAACCATGCCCCGCAGGCCCTGAACCCTAAACCCGTGTGGGAAAGGCAGACGCCCGAGACCTGCAAAAGTGTACCTCATTGAGATGGGCTCACTGCCCTAAACCCTGAACCCTTAAACTTGAACAATGAATTTCTTACTTGGCAAATGGCATGCATGCGCCTTCTGCTGTGTTGCTGTTCAGGAACTTAGTTTGAGGTTCCATATTATAGATGTATAGTGTACAGTGGGTTTCCCTTCTTCTAGTAATGCAAAAAGTTCCCTAACAGCAACCCAGCTTGAAGATTCAGACTTCTAATGGCTGCATTCGTTTCCTAAAGTTCTGGGCCATTGCCCGGGAAGCATCTGAGGAAGAAACAGTGACTTTGAACCGTACAATGCCATAACGAAGTCGAAGTAAGGAGTGACAAAAAACGTAGACAGTGGGAGTGGCTGGTATACAGGGGTCATATAGGGATAATGGAAACGAAAATGGACGCGCCACTTAAGTCAGAAATTACGATTTCGGATGAAGGTCCAGACATAGTGGTGGGCACCAGCAAGTCTGGAAGAGTTTGGGGCATAATTTCATGAGTTATAGGGACAGCTGGGGACCCTAAGTGTATAACTAGTATCTACATTGGGCTCTACATCCGGCTAGCTAAAGCCCTAGTGAATGTGAAGGTTTCATGAGTTTCAACTCATCAGCTCATACCCTCGACTTAGGCCCGAAAGTGTCACCCCTCAGCTGCACTGATAAAAAGGAATTCCTGCGATACATCCTAAACCCTAAACCCTATATTCTAGAGCTTATAGAGCGATAGATTCTGGGCTCTGGGCTCTTCTCGGTAAACACCTGGGCGCCCATACTTTCTTTTCAATCTCTCAAGACCTTAGGGCCATTCAAGTACCCTGAATAAGGGTTTAGGGTTTAGGGCACGCTTATGTGCGCAAGTTCCCACTTCGAAGCAGCTGAGGAACTATGAGGGGGCCGCTGGGCACTGTTAAGCCAGTTTTGCTTTCGGCCATTTCGGAGGCTTTGGTGGCTAAAAGCTGTTGTTGGAGCCTGGCTCATGATACATATTTATATAGATATGTGGGCATTGATCTGAAGGTTTTTTTTTGGGAACTTTATTTAAGGTTCACCTAGATGTAACAGGACAAATATGGGGAACACATTTTCCATAATGGCCGTTTTAGGAACAGGAATATTGATCAGCTACTAGGGCTAAGGGATGTGAATCACATGTAAAATAAAGGGGAACCTGGGGAATATATGGTGGCTTATAGGGATTAGGGTTAGGGGTATCATCTGAGGATCCCAATAATAAGGATTTGAGCGTCTTGGAGTCTACATGAGGGTTTCCCCACTTATGGGAATTATAACGTTTTGAAAGAGAAGTGCCCCTCCTGATTCTGGACAACCAAGTCGATGCCTGAACGATTCGAAGAGTTCTTGCTGATCCTCTTTGTAGCGGCTGGGCTTCTGGCTATGTGACTGGACAGCAAGATAATCCGAGTTTCCATTTCAGTTTCCATTTTCCATCTGATTATCCATTACTGGGATGATATCCTCATGTGCCCCCTACAATAGTGACTTGTCAGTAAGTCTAAGTTCAGCCTTGCAGTCATTCTATGAAGTGTTTTTGCTAGGTACTTTTACTGAGCTAACAGGTTTTTCAGGTAGCATGTGTAAGATGCATTAATAGAATTCTTTGCATGCAAGACAACTTAGAAGGAGGACGCACTAGGACAGTTCCTTTGTACTCCCGTTTTATTCCCTCAGGCATCCCCAATTTTGAGATGCATGTCTTGGGTGTGCTGAACATCTGCTGGGCCCGCAGCATGCAGAGGAGTAATAGCGGGGCTTGAGTAACCCCCAACACTATGAGAGGGACACCGTACTATTAGGGTAATATGATCACGATAGGGTCCTCGTTTTGGGGATTGGGATTACCAAAGTCCCGCTTGTTGAAGACTGACCTCCGCCCAGGAAATCCTACGTCATCGGGTCCTTTTTCAAGCTGCAGGAATTCGGTCCGTACTTGAAGGGTCAGGGGGGCGTAGTAAGTAGGTTGAGAATGGAGGTACCTGGGGTTACCTTGAAAAACAGGATCTTGTGCTCCCTATCGGGGTGCGGTATTTGGGCTGAATCCTAGGAGTCATTCGGCTTTAGTGGTGCCAATCGGGCTGCCACTGCTTTTGATGCATGGCGGTATTGATCCATCCTGAAAAGACTCCCAGCTTTTTTCGCAGGGCTGGGTGGGGGGCAGATTCCCCGGTTTTGGCCTCTTTTTTCGGAATGCTGCAGAACAAGGAGAAGAGACACCCAGTACAGCCTGAAGGCTCAAGCTACAATTCCCCAGGACTACTGTATGCCAGCTAGGCTCCTCCTACCAGCACATTCTGCGTGAATGGAAGGCGATGAAAGAAGTTGAAGGGCTTGCTCCTCGGGTTTTGTGTTTGGGGCTTGGCCCTCTTGATGTGCATATAGGGTACGTCCACTAGACCTCAAGACCATATTGGTAATTCACAGGCTGTTACGTGAAAGGCGCCATGCAAATGGATCTCATAGTCCACAAGCCTCTGCGCATAAACCTCGGAAGTTGCCTATACTTACTGGTGGTTAGGGTTTAGGTTTTGGGGTGTTAGGATTTAGGGGTAGAGTTTAGGGACTAGGCTTTACAGGGTTCTAGATAGCCCCTATATTTTCTTCTTTTATTCCCCAATAATTCCCAGTAAGTATGCCACCTTCATAACATGCCAGAGACCCTGTCCCAAGCCCTGCGCCCGCAAAATTCCCAACCCAAGGCTTGCAACCTCTAACTCAACCATCGTCCTTGAACGAGCAAGCACTGAACCTCATAGGAGGGCGTAAGCATTACTTCCCTCAGGCAAAAATACCAAACTCCAAACCCTCTACCTCGTCCTACTTGGATGCTCCGTGGTGATTGTGACGGCTGTGGCCCTTATAAGTATTCCAAATGGAACTACAAGTGGGCCTCTACATTGACACCGTCATTGGGAGTATGTGATATACACCCTTACAGTAGTTGTAACCCTAAACCCTCAACCCTAAACCCTAAACCCTCAACCCTAAACCCAACCTAAGCCGCGGAGGAGACGAAGAAGGATCTGGCCAGAGAAGTGCAACAACTCCTTGGCCAAGCCCAGCTGGTTTGTACGGAGCCCAGGAGGGCATTTAGGGTTTAGGATTTAGAGATAAGGGGCCATCTTGTGTGTAAGCTTGCTGAATAACTGCGAGCTTCTTACACCAGAGTTCTTTCAGGCCGGCACCTCAGTCCTGGATCAAAAAAGAGATTAGGGGCTTACTCATTGGTTCTTAGTAGGGCGTCAGGGGGTGCCTTATAGGGATTATATTCCTAGATCGTCCTCATGTTATGGGGGTTCTATAATTAGGGATTATATACCTTTTTCCATCTTTTTCCGTACTAAGTAAATTTAGGGTTGAATGTTTGAGGCTTAGGCATTCAGGAGTCAAGTTCCGGATCGAGAAAATGGGGTGCAGGATCTAGGGCTTAGCCTTCGGCATTTTGGACGGCTTCACGACATACAGTTGAAGGTTGTCAGGGGTTCCCTGCCCCACAGAACACGCTTCAAGGCTGATGTTGGTGTGCGCAGAGGTTGCCGGAAGACTTCAGGTCATCTTTTATGGGATCATTGCCGAGGGCTCCACCTGCAGACGGTTGAGGGCTGTAGGAACCTGACGCCCGCCCTGGAAACTAGATAGGCAAAAATCTCATGTTTTTATGAAGTACCAACCTATAGTCTCTTTTTAACTTTGTGAATACTACCATTCTTGTTGTCACGCGCCGGCCTAGAATGGAAGATCTAGAAAAGGGGAGGTTGTAAAATATTACGTCGCAGGGGTTGCGGTGCTATAGGAATCAGGGTTTGTAGGATTGTTTAGGGTTTACGGGTTAAGGCATTAAAGCTCTTAACCCTAAACACCTAACCCCTAAACCATAACTGTTGGGCCCCCGTGCTGCTTTTTGATTTCGATGCTTTTACCATGAAAACGGTATCCAAGAGCTCTGCACTTTCAAGATTGCAGTGGGCAGAGAAGGATGCTAGTGCTTAAGCTCCTGCTGCATGCCTTTGTGACCTTAAACACTAGACCCTAAAAACCCTGAGCCCTGAACCCTAAACCCTACTGGATTGCTAGCGAGTCCTCTAATTACTCTAACCCCTAGACTCTAGACCCTATCTATGCATTTGCAGGTGACCAGCTTTGTTTCGTCGTTCGTCACTTTCGGGTTTAGGGTTTCTGGTTTAGGGTTTAGGGTTTAGGATTTAGAGTTTAGGGTTGGGAAAAGGGTATATAATCCCTACAGAACATAGTCCCTTATTCCTTACAAACGCCATTAAGTTCAGGGGCTGCTGTTTCCTTGTAGACCTTGCTAGATAAAGGATTTGAAGCCTTAAGGCTTTGCGAGCATATGCCCTAAGTCCCAGACCCATGAATATACCCAGTCCCCATTTTGTGTTCCTTGTTCTTTTCCATTTGACTATACATTATTCTAATGCTAAACTAAACCCTGAGCCTTATTCTAACCCTAGACCCTGAACCTTACATGTCCCTATAGCCCCTTGAAACGGACCTTTCTAACCCTAAACCTTTATAGCCCAATAAGTCCTTCAAAGAGACCTAGTCTGCTTGCTACTCACCATGCCTTCGTGCCCCATACTGGGTTGCTATTAAGGAGCTTAAATTAGGTTACCATAATCAGAAAACCTTATACATAACTATATTCTATGGTAATTGAAACCCTAAACCTTACAACCTATATACCCATACTATGGAACTCAGATTAAGTTCGTTGACAGCAACCACGCATAAGCAGCCAGCATGAAAAGTCTGCCAGGTGACGAGCTGGACTTACCTCCGAGCATACGGAAGTCCATCCGCCGCTTGACACGGTGAAGGTTTAAGGTTTAGGGCTTAGGGCCAAGTACCCACATTTCAGGGCTGAAGGTACCAAAAGCCATTCAGAAGATTGGCTGTTGGCACCTCAAGTCCTATTATTGGGTTATTTCGGCCCGCGAGGGAGCTAGACGGGGGATTTCCAATCATTTTTGGGCCCTCTTAAGGGCAGGTAGGGGTTTAGGAACTCAGCAGTTAGATGGAGGGGCGGTCTACTTGGAATCTACTGTTACAGCTTGCCAATCAAAATCCTACTGAAAGGACTTGTGAAAGTTGTAACTATTATGAACCCTGTACCCAGGACTTGTGGAAGCTATACTTATCATAATCGGAGGAGAGGTGTCAGAAATGGATCACTATTTTCGTATCCCCTCCTAGGAGATGGCTTTGGCTACTGTGAGTGAGGAGTGCATAGGAGCTATAGTCTAAACTCCTTCAAGGGGGTTATGTAGGGGAGTATTATTGGGGTTTTTCAGGGGGATACTAGGAGTTTAGACTATACAAAGGCTTAAGTGTTCAAAGACTCGGGTTTGGACGCGGAGCCAAGAAAACTTGCTAATCCCCTCCTTAAATATTCCCACTATGTGGTGTATTGCTATATTCGGAGTATTTGTATTAGGGGCGGTGGGGCGCGCTTAATACTAGCGGGAGGGGATTATGTCGCTTCCAACGTCAGTTTTTCTGGGTTCCTGTAGATAAGCCCTTCCTCACCTCTCTGAGTGTTTTGCCTAGACCAAATCTATAGTCTTTTTTGTCTCTTCGGTGGAGTGTAAGCCCATGCCTTCAGGTTCTACATCTCCAAGAGCAGGTACGATTTGAAAGCTTGAGGGCTTAAAGTAGGTGTTCTCTGTCAGGGAGGCGAAAAGCTCGAGTCATAACCAGGTAATGTGGCCCTCCTTTTTAACGCGACATCCCCAAAACATAGCGGGTGGACCTTCTTGAACGCGTGACCCTAAAGAATTTGTGGGGGCGCTGCTGGCCAGTCCTAGTATTGGTAACTATAGCAAAAGGATTTTGGTAACCCCACCCCCCAAAATTAGGACCCTATGACTATCATATGATGGTTATGGGGTCCTAATTTTGGGGGTTGGGGTTACCAAAATCCTTTTTCTAAACTGGTAGGACCTCCCGAGCCTTGGACCTTCAACTATAGAGCTCGCTCAAATTTATTTGCAAGCCTCGGGATCTGCAACAGTAATGATTCTGTGAAAAAGGCTTGACTTTGACAATAAACCATAGGTTCCCCAACCATATTGGCGACCTTGCTTCAGCCCAAAAACTTGACATTCAAGAGGGTAGCTGCCCAGAAGACAGTGCCACATTCTTCGAGCCCGTTGTAGATCACAGCTGTGTGCCGTAATGTGCCTAGCCTCTGATCCCTCATCCCGTACAGCATCTCAGTTTCCGTTTCGTTGTCCGTTTTCTTTTCCATTCGACTCTACACCCTAAACCCTAACTCTTAAATTTGAACCTTCTCCATTATTGGGATGGGTACTTGTAGTCTTGGAGCACCAGGGACGAACAACTTGGATCTAACACCCAGCCGATTCACTTCTGCCCTCGCCAAGTTTCTGGTAAATTGTACAGGTGTATACTTGCACGAGGAAAAGGATCAGCAGTGGTTACAGCGGGGATACTGCACTCCCCAACATAGAGTAAGGTCAAATATCATCATTTCAGTTTTCAAGAAGACTAAATCCTAAACCCCGAAACCCCTAAACCCTAAACCCTCAATTTCTTGATTGGTGCGGCCACCAAACAGAACCTTCAGATGCCCACAGGTTTGCAGCTACAACAGGGCACGCCGACAAGCTTGCTTCCTTCAGGTTTGAAACGGCGCTCTTGTAGGCTTATTGGATATTATAATATATGACACTAGTTTATAGTATATTACTGCATAATAAAATCCTAGTATAGTTTAGTATATTATGGTGTTATAGCATATCCAAGTATATTATAGTATATAATCGTAAGTTATAGGAAATTATAGTATATACAAAAGTTTGTTACAGCATACTGGCTCAGCTGCTTTGAGGCTGCTGTAAGGACCACCCACCAGCAAGTGTAGGCAATATCAGCATTGGCGCTTTCCCTGTTTTGCCCCACCCCCGCGTGGAGTCCCGAACCTCTAGCAGAAGGAACCCAGAAAACCATCCAAAGTTTGAGAAGCTCATACATGCGCCCTACGGCAGAACATCCTTAGCCTGCTAAGGACAGCACATGATGTTCCAATGGTCAAAAGCTCGGGATGTCGGTAACCGAGAGGCGGGGACTGAAATCCCAGTTACCTGAATTATGGCAACTGGGTTCCATATACCCTATAGCTTTATATCTCAGTAACCCACCATTTAGGTAACTGAGAGCCCTAGGGTAGGGTTCACGCAGTTGTCACGGTTGCCCGCGTGACGACCACAAGTCGTAGTGAGGCTGCCAAGAACAAGCAGATTTCGCTGCTAGTATTATAGGATGTTATAGTAGGTATATTATAGTACCTTATAGTTCGTGATAATATATCATAGTACATTATAGGTTCTGTGGCCATTTTTGCCAACCAGCAGCAAACATGTTGTTCGGGATGTACCCTCTTTGGCAAGGAGTTATGAGGAAGTGCTTTGATGTAATGGTGGTCACTCTGCAAATCAAATTCATACTGGTGATATGTGCGTGCACATGTATGTAGATACGTACGCACCTAGCTATGTAGGTACATAGGTACGTATGTATGTATGCATGTATGCATGTATGCATGTATGCTGCAGTACCGGCATTTCGCAGGGATTGGGACGGACACATGTTCCGGACTGATCTGAGGATTCTTCCTGTGCAGTGTATGCATGTATGTCTGTATGTCTGTATGCATGTAGGTAAGCAGGTAGGTACGTAGGTAGGTAGGTAGGTAGGTAGGTACGAGTTCATGGGATATGTGGTTGCTGCTCGCCACCTAGCGTGTTCAGGTGGTGCTCAAGACCTTCGCGCCAGACTTGCAGAAGAAAGTCAAAGAGCAAGCTTCTTGCCATCCTTGCTGCCAGGGTCTTATTTTGCAGCCGCCGGAGAATGACAGACACCACTGTTTTCCGTTTCTCCGTACGCGATCTGAAACACCCATGTACAATCAGGAAAGCCACAATCTGCTCAAATAACGTCTTGAAGCAGCGGAGAACGCATTTAAAGTTGCCTAGCGTGCGAAGCATGACGCCAAAGCCTGATATGGTTCGTGCAGTTGACAAGCCAGTTTGAGGGTGATTTTCTGTGGTGCTTTGGTTAAATGAAGTTAAAGCAAGAAAGGTGGCCAATGAGATTACTATTATTATTACGAAGAGTAGTACTACCGTTTATTCTTATTTGGTATGTACACTACAGGCTTGCTTCTGTTTACATGCCGGCTTTAATGCATACAGGTATAGGGACATATGCCAAATGTAAACTGTAGGAGTTATGGGGATTATATAGTATCCCCCTAATTGACCCCTATAATAGTCCCCTTTAAAATACCCTATACAAGTTGCAATGAAGGCACACAAAGCACACACAACTGCAGTGTGCATAGGACATGAAAGCCGCTGAAGTCCAGCTGAGAAGTTTTTTTTTTTTTATATTTGGGGATGGTATGGTAGTATTTAGGGTTTAGGGGTTTAGGGGCTGAGGGTTTAGGGTTTAGGGTTCGGGGGATACTCTTGTACAAAGTAAGATTAGATCTTCAGTTTGGGTATCGTGTTTTATGCAAGGAATGTATTCTTACGAGGTTCAACAACCAAAAAACCCTACTCAGCTCAGGTTTACCTGCCGATCGTACAAGCCAACGAGAAGCTTTTTCAGGGTTCCTCTTCCGACTCTTGGCTTCAGTTTAGGGTCTAGGGTTTAAGAGTTTAAAAGGGTTTAAGGGTTTAAGGGTTTAGGGTTTAGCGTCTAGGGTTTGGGGCTTTTGTTTCAAAGGTAGAAGGGGCATCGATGGGCAGGCATTTGGGACTCATATTCTTGTTCTTTTGCGAAAAGCGCAAAGAATTGCATGCGGATGCTCTTTCATGCCGGGAGGATCAGGGGGACTCATTAATTGGTAGTTGGGCTAGTCCATATGGCACTAGCTATCTCCATTAACCCACTTCCTACGTCCCCCTAGCCCTCCAAGCATACCCGAAACCTAAATCCCCAATATTGCTTTACCTATCCCCTATAATCCCCTTTACTGGATTGCTGTTAAGGAATTTAAATTAAGTTACTATTTTGGGGAAACCCTATTATTTACTATATATATACACCCATTATGGTGACTTAATTTAAGTTCAGTAGATCCCTATATTCCCCCAGTTTCCACTTCATTTTCCATTTTATTTTCCATTTGGTTCTCCATTTTAGGGGGATAATATCCCTAAACCTCAAACCCTAAATAGTAACTTATTGTTACCCAGTTTAAGGTACCCCTTCGTGTGAAACCAACCCAGGACTTCATGCTGCAGATCATCGACCAGCTGGAGGCCCTCCGGATTTGGGTGGTTTCCCAAAATTAAGGATACCCTGTAAAGGGGTTATAGGGGCTATATAGGGATGTATAGGGTCTAGAGTTTAGGGAATCATGAACTTGCTGGTTGCTAGTAGGGAACTAAGGCACGACAAGAAAAAATGAAAGCTATTGCATTGTTAAGGATTAAATAGAGGCTACTATAGGGATCCACTCCTCCATTTCCCATTCAAAACCAGTAAATCAAGAATTGACATCCCCTGTGGATTTCTGGTGCCTTTGAGGCACGCAATTTCTGAACTACCTTTTGTGGATGTGGGGTCCTGGAGATGTGCAGTTGGCTCGCAGTTCTTGCAGAGCGGACGAGGTTAAGCAAAGGAGATGTTTTGCAATGGTTGTTTCTCACCTCTACCCTGATAAGAATAGGGTTTAGAGTTTAGGGTTTAGGTCGCAAATCCGAATGAGTGGGTGCAGGGTTCCCAAAGCTAAGCTTTATGTCCTAAACCTTCTAACCTTAAGTGCAGGTCCTGGTCTTGCAGCCTTCTGAGATTTTGTTCTGCGAGAATGACGCGCCACAAGTGCCATGACCAGCAAGTCTGTTTTGCATTGGGTACTGCCCCCCCCCAGTAACAGTCTATATTAGGGGTCCTATTAAGGGGTTAGGGTTTAGGGTTTAGGGGTTTAGGGTCTGGGGGTTTAGGGTTTAGGGTTTAGGGTCTATAGTAGGGGTCCTATTAAAGGCTATATATATAACCATATTATAGTTATTATCCAACTGTTACTGAGGGGTTGCAGTACCCAAGTTTTGCATATTCAGGCGGGTGTCCAAACAGTAGGGGCCCTTTTTCGAAGTCCTTAGGAGAAGGAGTATAGTGTAATGGGGTTTGTCCTGGGGCCCCGTAATTGAATCGAAACCACTATTCAGGGCTAAGGTTTCTTGCTTGAGCCTTCATTCCTCATGACATGTTGTTGCCTTTGCTTACCTTGGGCTGGAGCTTTCGACAACAAATTCCAACCTGCAGCAGACTCCTTACAGACGTACTCTTACCTGAATTTTGGGCTGGATCCTTCGTACTTTCGAATTCCAGGCAGTGCAGAATATCACCAGGGAGGATTTGTAGGCAAACTCCTTCGTTCCAAGCCACCCATCCAACGACCAATCGGATGCAGTAAGCCCTGTCCCTTTATGAGATTTTAAAACATCAGGGCCCTAATTACATGATGTTAAAAGGGTCCTCATTATAGGGATGAGGGCAACGAAAATTCGATCATATATCACCCTGGGTTTGCAAAAACATTTAGCCATCCCTCCAGGCTGTAATTGTGCTGACGCCGTTTCGGACTTAGGGCCAGCCTAAACCCCTAAACCCGAAACACCAGGATCTGTGCTTTCTGGAGACCGGCACCCTCATGATCACATCGCAGGACAGGCTCCAACTCCATAACCAGTTTACAAGCTCCTATCATTCAGGCATTGCACTCCCCCAAACTAACATGGAAGTTCATACAGTCCCCTTTTGGAAGGACTGCAGTGTTTATAGGGCCCTTTTTGGGTTTCCAGGTTAGTTTCCGGGAGTCTGGGGGTTTAGGGTCGCCAGGTTTTAACAGGACCGTCGATGTTGCTTTGGACTTACCGACTTATCCACGTGCACGCTCCAGAGGCTGGAAGCCTGCGTTGGTTCTTAAGCCTGAGCTAATACAATCTATCATCCTCGTCTTCCGCCCTGCAAGTGTAGACCAGCCATAATTAGTCCCCAACCCAAAACCCTAAGCCCTATACCCTAAATCGGAATCGAAAACTGCTCTAGGCGGTTTCTCTTGCAGGAGCAACTGGTACGCTACGTCAGAAGCGCGTCCTGGCCAGAGTACTGCATCTTTATCAGTGCATTTAGCAGTCAGACGTAACAATACTTAGATGACTTAGGGGACGTCTGGTTGGATTATAGCTCGGTCGTGAGTTCGGCCCCTTTTTGAGTGGTTCTACTTTAGCTTTGGTGCGGCGTTGTCCTGCAAAGCAAGCTTTGAAGTCTTGTGACCGTTTCTCAAGAGCAGTCAGTCTTGCAATTTATTGATCTTCAGTTCTTGCTAGCACATTTCGTGTCATTATCTTTCTCTACTTGTTGAGCTTAGTTTTCTTATATGATGGTCATGTGCACGTGTACTGCTTTGGTCTTCATCCCTGGCCTTGTCTTGCATTATGCTCTGGCTTAGGACAGACCAAACGAGCCAACGTCTGTGGGCGAAGTCTCTTTCGTGCTGAAGATGCCACACCTTTACTCGGCGCCTTGGCCTAGATGTGGACCTCAGGCAGCATGGAAAAGATTCTCAGGGAACACAAATGCGGGAGAGAGAGAGAGAGAGGTATATTGTAGACTGCAGGGCCCAGAGTGGGCGTCCCGTTTCAAAGCTTTTGCAAAAAGATAGATGTTTCATAGGTAACCCTTATACCAGTGACAGGGAATCCTGTTCCCTTCTTTCCATGGGCTTGCGCTACTCGTATGTCGTTTTTGTTGGGAAAAGAGGTCGTGTGGGTTGGCCTGATTCGCGAGGCCTCTTCCAATAAGGTAGAGCGGGGGTTCAAGATATGCCCTCGAGCCCCCAGCATAACATCCCCACCCCTAAGAACCAACATTCCTCACGGCACAGAACGGTACTGGAATCATCGGCGGGGTGGGGTTCATTGTGATGGCAAGGGAAATACATTCTAGCTCTTTATGCAGGACGCTTCTGTCCGCACTGTGTCCGGAATGCCAATTCCAAACGTGTTTTCTGCAATTGCTACGGCAGGCACTCGGCTTTAACACGACCTGGTGGATATGTGCATGTGTGCATGTGCATGTGCATTTTGAGCAGCTTCCGCACAGGTGCGTTCGCGATCTGGCGTGGAGTCATCCGTCCTCAAGATCCTTGCCCAGTTAGTTTGTAGGGCTTGGAGATGAAGTGTCCAAATCGGGCTCCTGGATCACAGCCAAGGGGACCTTGCTATGTTCGCCGGCTAAGGCTTAGGATTTGATTTGTGGCAGGAGCGACCATAATCTGAAATGAACTTGCTCATGACTCTTACAGCACATGAGACCGCTCTGCGTGTGCTGTAAGGTTATGGATTGGTGTGATTGTAGTCAACATACCGGTGCTCAAGTCGTCAGCAACCTGGCACAGCGAGCCAGAGTCAGAACAGGTTAGGAACCTGTACTGAAGATATTCACAACTGACAGAGAACCAGGGAATTGTTCGCCCTTTGAACTCCTGGGTGAGAGACCAGTGAGAGACACAAACCTCTTGAAGAAGAAAGACTGACTGTTAGCATGAGTGGACGCTTGCAGACCTCAACCCCACACCCCCAACTTCGGGGTCTAGGGAACCCTGAACCATATGAGAACAGTACGTCTTTTGCGCTTTGAAGTCTCAAACATGAGGAATACGAGCAACCAACGACGTCTGTTTGAAGGGGGGTTGTAGGGTATAGCTAGTATACCAGGACCCACGAGAAGATGAGGTTTCTTTTTGAGGATTCCCATGTCTAAGTTGTGTAGATGTGTGTGTGTGTGTGTTTCTTCATTTGTTGTGGCCCGTAGTATGGTACCGTTTGAAAGGGTGAAACCTTATTGGAGGCTGTTGTACGCTTCTTCACCTTCTTGGTTCTTGTTTTTGTTTTATGATAGTTTTCAATCAGTTTGAGTGTTCCCCATACAAAATTTGCTGAGCTGTACAGATTGGGGAGAGCACGGCATCAGTGTCAGTCCTGCTGCAGCCTTGTTAATTACCAAGGTGGCCCTTAAATCCTTTAGAACCCAACTAAGGGTTAGGACCCAGGACACAGGCAGGGGTCCATGGTAGGGGCCCATGGCTAGGACCCAGGATTTAGGGTTTAGGATTTAGGGTTGAGGGATTAGGGTTTAGGGTTTAGGACCTTAGCGCTCAGGATCACTCGAGCCAACTTCGAGCTTATCATGGCCAACCTGGATTCAGATCACGACGCATGGCCGGGAAAATGAGAGATTTTTTTGAACTAGCCCAATTCCTATTCTCAGGACCCTAACACTATCCCATTACCATAGGCTCCTGGTGTGAGGGGTTGGGGTAAACAGAATCCTCCTATTACTGGTGCGCTCTAGAGGCCCTTTAAGGAAGGGATGTGTGGTCCTTCTTTCATCGAGGTTCAAAGAGAGTATGCATTGGGCTACTAAGGTTACAGGCTTGTTTCCGACTTGAGGCTTTGGAGGATAAAGACTCGGTGGTTTTTGGGCGCAGGTCTTGTGGCAAGTAGGACTCCTAAAGTGCAGGTCTGGATCGCCAGGTCTACAAGTCGTGGGCAGAGGTTCAGCGCAGTATGTATTCGCTTATGGGATGTCATGGCAGCTACCTCCCCTAGGGCTCTGAAGGGCTGGAAGTGAGAGCTACTTGTGGACTTTAGAGCCCGAAGCACGTTTTAGCTATAGACTTAAGAGCCCAAAGCTTGTTGCACTCTTTTTCGTACATGGTCCCCTTGTAATAGAGCTCCCAGCAACTTCAACTAGACTGCCTCAATTTGCTAGCTGATTGCTTTAAAGGGGATGATCTCGATTCGGCTCGGGACCCCCAATCCAAAACGCATCAAACGGAGGCTCCCCAACACTGGCCTGAAACTCTCTGCGCGGCCATCGAAACACATTAAAGAGACTGCCGATATGAGAATCCATGCAAATCCTGTGTCAACCTTGATGATCAGGGTTGTAAGGAGTCTGACAGAGAACGAAAGCAATGTGGAAGGCCCAGGTACTTTCTCCCGCGAGGTTCCTTTGCCCAAGTGACTCCTGTAGCACTGTAGCTTCTTCAAGAGGGTTTCTATCGATTTTGAGCCCCGGCCCTTGCGGTGCATGAAAACCTAAGTGATAGCCCATCCTATGGGGGTGCTCCATATCTATAGGGGTCAAATCATGGGGGTTATATAGGGGTTATATAAAGATGGAAGAGAAAATGGAAAGTACTATTTTAAAATAGGGTATGTAATGCTGCTATGTCCAGTTCCGGACAAGGACATCCTACTTCACAACGTGGCGCATTCGATGAAGCTTTCCCTAAGTGGCACAGACCTCAAGAAGGGCCAGGTTGTCCATGACGGTCAGGACGGATTCAGGGCAGGGCAACGGCTTTGATACCCAAAACTACGCTGCATACAGTGTATGAGGGGTGACCATGTTCGGGTTCCCAAGAATGAGGACCATAGTACTTGGGGGTCTGTATTGGCTTCCCCTATTTGCGGAAACTACCATATATCTGTTGTTCTTTTTGACCTCCCGCATAGTCGTCCATTTCTGTACTTGTATTTGTAGTCCGACAATCTAGATTCGCTCTGGAAATTCACACGAAGCATGTTATCATGGCATGGTGCTTTTTAGTGGGCGAGGCGCTGCTATACATGATTATCTGGAGTCCTGGCTTTCCCGGGGAAATGCAAGAGATATCAAGAGATGGTCTTCGCGGAGGATACCTCTGGCTTTGATGTACGCAAGCATGAACGTAAAACCCTAAATAGTAGTTTCATTTTTACCAATATCCCCATATAAGCCCAATATAATCCCAATATGACTCTGAGCAGGACGAAACTGAGTTCCTCCAGCACATGCGGGAGTCTGTGCGCCAGATGCTACTCTGTCAGAACACGGCATTTGTTTCTGAACTTGCGTGCCAAGAAAAACCAAGAAACAGTTTCCATCCCCCTCGCCGCCCTGTAGTAACGAGCTGGGCCAATGCTTTGTCAAGCTCTGAAGCTTCTAGAATCGTGGCATACGCGATTTCTTTCATCAGCGAGAGGGCTCCCTCGAAGTGGACATGTGTCCACCTTCCAGCATTGCATGCAAAGGCTTGAACTCCTTAGCACAATTAGTCGCAACTGCAGCGCTTTGAGAGCCTTGCATGACTAGAATAGACAAGTATAAGCAAACCACTTGGAGGGTCACGGGGACGTAGTAAGTGGGTTAATAACGCAAATAACCCATATAGTTGGTGGCGCGCGCGCAGAATGCCTGGCGATTTAGGCTTTTTTTGCTGTTTTTAGTACTTCTTCATGGTTTTCCGCTGAGCTCCGAGAGCATACGGTTACCAGTGCATCCATGCCCAACCCATAATTCCGTTCGTGTTTCGAGAGCATACAGTTACCAGTGCATCCATGTATAATTCCGTTCGTGTTTCGAGAGCATACGGTTACCAGTGCATCCATGCCCAAACCACAATTCCGTTCGTGTTTCGAGAGCATACGATTACCAGTGCATCCATGCCCAAACCATAATTCCGTTCGTGTTTCAAGAGCATACGGTTGTCAGCGCATCCGTGCCTAAACCATAATTCCGTTCGTGTTTCGAGAGCATGCGGTTACCAGTGCATCCATGCCCAAACCATAATTCCGTTTGTGTTTCGAGAGCATACAGTTACCCTTGCATCCATGCCTAAACCATAATTCCATTCGTGTTTCGAGAGCATACGGTTACCCAAACGCAAAATCTTCTGTAAAGATCTCGCTCGCAAGCCCTCCAGCCTTTCCAAGAAAGCTGGAACTCAAATTATTGATAGATCTTGTCAGAGCCTGAAGAGCTTTGTACCAAAGAACTTAGCACGCCGGGCTGGCAATACTGTCAACCCGAAGCTTGTGCACCACATGCATGTGGTCCTGGCGCAAGAATCTTGGCGAGGTCAGCAAGCCTTTCTGCGTGCCTTGGCGCAGCTGTGCCGCAAGGGACATTGATGAGAACTCTACTGTAAAGAACATGATCCAGCTGTGAGATTCTGATGTCCTCGCGCAGCTGTGCCTTGCATCAGGCCAAGTTTGGAACACCTCTCGCTCCACAAAACGCACATGATCGTGAAAAGGGACGCTAGTTGTCGGGTTTTCGCAAAACCCATTTTGCGGCCGAAATCGGGCTAAAACCTCAGTTTCGTGCACATTCTGCCGCTCTGAAGTAACAAGGCGGTATACGCGCGCGTGACCTAGTTACCCCAGTTATCCCCAAGTCTTTGTATGGAGCCGGGCTGGAGAGAATGAGGGGCTCCAGATCACGATAGACTAGGGGCCGGGCTTGGCTGGTTATTGGTAGGGATTAGGGCTTGAAGGAACCAGGCGCGTACGTGCAAGCCTGCTGAAGCACAAGGAAGCTGCTATTATATTAGCTCCGGGAATTCATGAGGGCTACAAGCAACCACTCAGTACGGGTTGAGAGAACGTTTGCTTACAACTTGTAATGACATGTAGCTTCTGATGGAAGTGGGATTTTGTAAAGCTGGCCTCCCGAATAGTGCGTAAGATGAGGCGTGATTGAGGGCATGCAGTTTGCCCTTGTTGAGTCAGTATCTCGGTAAATTCCTCCGAATTTGACCTTGTTCCCTGCCAGACACGAAATGTCCTCATTGCATGAAGGATCTTAGACATCCCCTGGTTGAGGGTGAAGGATTTAGGGTTGAGGATTGAGGGTTTAGGGTTCAGAGAAATCAGGCCGCTATACTGTAGCACTCTAGCAGTAGTAAGTGTTGAAGTATATGTGTTGCCGAAGAAAGCTTGCAACTCTCCCTGGCTTCACCGCCAAATAGGGATGCCCAACATCTGGGCAGTTGTCAAATGATGATCCCTTGGAGGGTCCCGTTTATTGTAGGGCTCTAATATTCAGGGTAGATCACTTTGACAACCTACCAACTGCGTTGAGGCTGCTCAGCCGCACAGCACATGTGTCCACTACGTTCATCAATGCGGCCGCAGAGGGAAACGTGGAGCAGGCATTACACCGAAGTATAGGATCCTTCTGAAAGGGTTAGAGGAGTTCTATATCTCTTTGTCATCAAACTTTTGCAAATGCCATTCTGGTTCTGGAGGTTCACACCTCGGAGGGCTTGGGTCGTGCCTGTTCCTACCTACAAGTTGCATCAGTCAGCATACCTAGTGGGATATCCTCTTTCGCTTAAGACTTGAGATCTGGAATGTACGGCTCAACGGCAAGTAGTGTTTCTTGCGCGTTTTCCGTGACAGCTTCAGAGTATTATTTCAGTTCAGATGACGTTTGCGTCTCAACCTTGAAGCGGCAAACTTCCATAGCCCTAAGGCTCCATGTAGATAGTATTTGCAGACTTGTGGGGCCAATGTAGGCAAGACTTATAGACTTGGAGCTCCAGGGCAGCCCACAGGTTTAGGGTTTAGGGGAATTTTTTCGGGATCTTGTCGTCAGCTCGTCCTGCGCGATTTGGGCTTGTAGCTTCAGCACCTTTAGTGGCCTGGGGCTTGCCGGGTGTTGGGAAGGATTGAAAGGTTGATTCCTGAATCACCCCTTCACTTCACAATAGCTGTAACAGTACCCCCTTGATTCATCACGAACAAAAGGGAACATAGGTAGCCCAACAGTTTGAAGATGTTCCTGGTGTCCAATCTTGTTCCAATGCTTCTGTCTTCTAGTCACAAGCTTCGGAATTCTGAACCCTGAAGCCCTAAACCATAAATCCTAAACCCTAAACCCTACAACAGCCTTTGTGGAGCTTGGTGCCATGGAGGTGGAGCTCCTCTTGCGCAAGCGAGTCTCTATCGATACAGCAGCTGCCTCAGCGTGTGCGGTGTACGGTTGTGCAAAAAGGGGACCACAGAAAGAGCTTCAAATCGCTTGAAGCCAGACTGGCAAACTCCACAGACAGAAGCCCTAAACCCAATAATTAGTAGTGCATATGAACAGTTCACGCCCGGAACGCATAGAAGCGCACTGCTTGCCATGCAAATCCAGAATCAGGCAGTCTTGTAGATGGTTGGCCTGGGTTGTTGACTTATTCCTGGTCAGAGCTTATATGGCTCTACACTACGAGCACATCTTAGTTTGAGCCACGGGTTGTGTCTGAACTTCTACGATGGTTCCATTCGGGAAAGTGTAAAGAAGCAGTGGCAGGAAAAGCGTCGTGCATAACTTCATACTTGCTGTGTGCATAAAACTTGCAGTGTCAAATGCCAACATCATATAGTCCCTCTTAAGTAGATAGAATATGGGGTATATGGGGATCTTATTGTAATATGCCCAAAGCCATAGTCTATCTACTGAAGGGGGACTATAAGCCCCAACTGTACAAGTTCAAAGCACTCCCATCTCCATGCTTGGAAAGAAACAGAGTGAGTAGAGGTCCGCTGCATACTGGTGACCTTGTGGAGCGTAGAGTTTCGGTTTAGGGTGGATTTGGGGTTTAGGTCTGAGGTGGGTCTAGTGTTTAGGATTTAGGGCTCGTGCGAACCCACATGCAAAAAAAGGGGGTTTAAGGTTTTGCTGGCTAGAGTTGTGATTCGCACGCACATGACACAGTTGTGATATTCCAAATTGCTAAGTGTAGGCTCTGTGCATGGAACTGTGTATACCCAAGCGACGCATGGCCACCAAAATTGAACCCTAAAACTGCAACATCCCTTCAAACCCTATGTCATAATCGCCTCCCCTTACTCTAAGCACCATGTTCTCCTTATGGTAAGCTATAATGTTTGGGGATGAGTAACACTAGGTGTGGCCTTTCATGGCGTCCTTGAACCCTAAACCCTACAAACATGCTCGTATAGGTTCAATTTTGTTTTCCATCCCCCCATATATCCCTGTATACTCCCCTTTTAGCTTCAGAATATTTAGGGGGTGTGCGAGTGTTCTTCATACTTGGAAGGTCAGGGCCCGTATAGTCCATATAGTAGCCGTAGTTATTTCTTTTATTCACCTACTTGCTAAGTCCCCCTGACCCTAAACCCTAAACCCGAAGCCCTAACCTACTTACTTGGTCCCCCTGACCCTCCAAGTAGGCAAACTGCGACGGACGGACCGCCATGCATTTGGCAGCCTCGGAGGGCCGGGAGATGGCCTCTTGAATTCTTGAGAGAGTTTGGGGTTTAGGGTTAGGCTTTGCAGTTTGGGGTCTGGGGGTTGGTGGTGCAGGGTTTAGGGTTTGGGATTTGGGGTGTACGGTTCAGGACTTGGGGCTTGAGGCTTAGGGTGCGGGGGAGTCCGTGTGAATGACAGGGTTACGTACGGAATGATGGAGAATCAACTGGAAAACAAAGTGGGACATGAAATGGAAAGTGGGATTGTGTGGTGGCCCGTGGGGATTGGGCGCATGAAAAAATTGGTGCCCAATATAGCCCCGATTTTGCGCAATTGAATCCTTATCAACTCACAACAAGGGGCCTGATTCCGGGCACAAGGCAGCTCATAGCACGAACTCCAACCTGCCCTCAAAATATCGACCAAATAAGATTGAATATCTATTGATTTGAGGCTTTATATAAGTGATATTGGGACTGAACTTGCAGGTCGCAGGGTGGGAGGTGAGGTAGTATGCCAATGACAATGACCCCACGTTTGCAGCAGTCATAAGACAAGTTCCTGCGCCATCCACAACCATCCCGTCACTACTTCCAGGTTATACATACTTGGAGGGTCAAGGGGTCTTAGTAAGTAGGTTAATAATCGCTATAACCCATATAGTAACCCTGACCCTCCAAGTACCCAATCTGACATTACCCAGCCATAGCTCACAAAACTGCAGTAAAGCCAACAAGGCTACGTAATGCTAAAGAATGGTCCAGCACCTAGTATTCCTGAGGAGGTTCCGCTGGGTTGCTGTTAAGGAACTTAACCCAAGTTACTATGATATGGGTATATAGTACATAATGGGATTTCCGTATTACAGTCCCTTATAGTCCCATAGTTTAGGTTCCTTAGTAGCAACCCAGTTACGGTGGTTTTGGGTTCAGGGTTCAGGCTTGTGATTGGTATGGTATCGAAGTCCTTGTCATCCGCTTACAAGGGACTGAAAAATCTGGGTTGCTGTTGAGGAACTTAACATCAGTTATTATACGGGTGGTTGTCAAAATTGTGGTCCCCTTTTGGATCCCTATTATAATACGGCACCTAGAATTTAGGGTACCCAAACAGGGATCATAATTTTGACATTCACCCATATGTAAGATTATGTAAGGAAACCCTATGAATCACCATCTGCCCATATTATGGTAACTTTACTTAGCTAATTAATAGAAGAACTTTAAACACTTGTTGGGCTTCCTTTTTGGGTATCTATAATAAAGTTTAAACTTTTTTAGCCCTGTTTATTCGGGAAGAGAGTAACTTGTTCAGTTCTTTGACGGCAACCCAGTAAGGCCTCAAGCCCAGGTAAAAACACGAAAGCTCCGACAGAGCCCGGTCAAACCTGCCGACCTGAGCCTTGCAACAACTGTTGCAGCCCCCAACCCTGTATCATGTATACCTCAAATCTAGCCCCCATGTAGCTTCTTTATACTGAGTTGCTGTCAAGGAACGTAAACTAAGTCACCATAATATGCGTATATGGTACATGAAAGGGTTTCCTTAATATTGTTTTTTAATTTAAGTTCCTTAACATAATATTGTAAATTTAGCTTAAGCTCATTACATAATATTGTGATTTAGTTTGAGTTCTTTCACAGCAACCTAGTTTGTAGGGAGCCATTGTAGACTGCATCCTTGTGCATGGGCACTTCCAGTGCTAGACCAACCCCATGGGTACATTCATCTAATGCAGGGAACATTTAGGTTTTAAGGTTTAGGGTTTAGGGTTGCTGTTAAAAAAGAGGGTGCCCCCAACATAGACCCCAGTCTACTATAATCCCGGCCGATCCTGGCAACTTTACATTATTTGGGTACTTGGAGGCTAAAGGCAAGACCTGGCCCCGCGGCCCTCAACCCAGCCGAGACCCTGCGCGAGACACCTGGTTTTAGGGTTTAGGGTTTTAGGGTTTAGGGTTTAGGGTCTGGTTTTCGGCTTTTGCTGAAACCTTGCCTCGCGGTGTAGTGCACAGAGGAACCTCATTATAGCACAGTAGTCTGCAGAAAATCTTCGTATCAGGGTAGTGTGCATATTTCTTTCTGTTCATTCCTTCCGTACTAACAGCCAACAGAAAAACACCATAAGATCCAGAGTTTTCTCAGGTCTTATCCTAACTCTTGGCCCCCACCTGTTTCCCGAGTCCTAACTAAAGGTTTTTCATCAGGATTCAAGGCCCGTACAAGGGGCCCATAGTTCCAACCTTGTGACTCAAGGTCGTCAAAGCGCTGGTCAAAGCCGAAGGCACGACCGGTACTGATCTTGCAATTCGCCTTCCCCTTAGGATAAGACTTCTGCCCCCAGCTGTATCTTCAAGCATTTAGAAACTGCCTAAGGACCCCAACCAAGGACTTGCAATTTTCGGAAGCCTTGCCAAGAGAAGTTTGGGAGGGAGTCGGGCTAAGGCCCAGTGAAGACCCTAAGCCTTGAACCTCAGCAATTAAATCCTAAACCTAACTTTTTCCTGATGTCCTCCAGCCTTGACAGACAGATCTTACATGTTTGACAGCTGGCCTAGCTGCCAGATTGCCAGGCGAGCTCAGAATTTGGGCTAGGGATTTCAGAGCTTCGTGTTCCATTTCTCAGACCTCCAGGCCCCAAATTTTGCCGGCTGAACAAGTTTGTAGCAACGCTGTTCTCGTTGCAATCTATAAGCCCTAAGCCCAAGCCCACAACCCCCCTCTACAAGTCTCCAGTTCCAACCTTCAATCCCAAGTCAAAATCCCTCCCTAGCTCCGTAGCCCGACCCCAAGACATTGTTAGGGTACAGCTTTGGCCCCGAACAAAGATTTCTTGTCAGTTTCTCACATGCCAGCGCTCGTGGCGTAGACTTCATAACACCAAGGTTCTTATGTTGACACAGGATAACGTGATGTCCTTGCGCGTGCTATTGCGCGTTAATTTGCGCTAATTCGCGCTGATGGCTTCGAGGTAAACCTACTACAAGCCCCCATAGATGTTAACCTAACCTTACTACAAAATGCTTAGTATATCACGAGAGTTTAGGATGACTAGGTCTTGGGCTGCCTGATTAGTTTACCACCGTGGGGGGAGGGGGCAATTGTCTGCGTTTAGGGTTGGGAGCCCTAACCAGAAGGTCCATGCAGCGATATCCAATAAATTCTTGGTTTGCAAAGTAGTAACTCAGAAGCCCTTTCGGGCCTTAAACAGAGACGTACTACATCCCCTACACCCTGAATCCGTATAAATTAGCATATACCTACATGGACTCTTTGCTGCGAACAAAAACATGCGACTCCTGGGCCTGATTTGGGCCTGTATGGAATTCTGGGGCGGCATTGAAAAACAAAGTCCCAGTCTAACCCTAAACCCTACTCCTCAAGGCCCATGAGGTCCGGAAGCCCAGCAAAGATAGCATATGGCTTTGGGTATATCAAAATAAGATCCCCATATACCCCTTATTCCATCTACTTAAAGGGAATTATAAACCTCCTGGCCTCGCAACAGCTGCGTATGTCATCATCCTGTTAGCAGGGTGGGTGAAAATGTTGAACCCTCCGCTATTCCGCAAGATCTTCGTACGTCAGTATACATATCCCTAGGGCTCCCAGTTACCTAAATAATGGGAACTGGGTTCCAGATACATATCTCAGTAACCCACCATTTAGGTAACTGGGAGCCCTAGGGTATGACGTGGTCAAGCAGCTCAGCGCTTCGGACTGCCAATGTAACACCTAATTGTCATCCATACAGTAACCCTACTTGTCCTAAGCATTTCCCTACTTACTAATGAAGCCCCCTGACCCTAAACCCTAAATGATATGGTAGCTTCCATTTTCTTTTCCATTCCTTACTAGGGTGTTTCCCAAGATTTGTAGGGATATTGTATTTTGGGGTCTACATTAGGTTCCCCTGTTTTGGGAACTACCATTGAGCTCTTGGGCAATAAGCAGCGCGCACATGCAGGCAACGTGAACGTGCAAGATCGTTGGAAGGGCACTCCGTTACGAGCCGCTCTGCATGCAGCGGATAAGGGTTGGGGTTTAGGGTTTGGAGTTTGGTACATATGAGATTCTAGCGTCTAAGGCATATAGTCCCCCTTAAGTAGATAGAATATGGGGTATGTGGGGATCTTGTTATAAAAATATTCCCAAAGCCATATTCTATCTACCTAAGGGGGACCATAAAGGGATTAGACAGAGACATACAAAGACTAGATGGCAGTGGTATGGCAGAATATATACAGGCCTTAATATGATTAGTATTATGTCTTGTGGTCACCCTAAACCCTGAACCCTGACTACATATAGAGGTATATCTATTCATCTAAGATAGAGGCCTTCATATGATTACTATTATCTCTTATGGGCACTCAAACACTAAACCAAGGCCCAATTCTAACGGGTGACCCCCCGGACTCTGCTTCGAGGCGTAGGGCTCAGGGTTTGGGGTTGAGGGTTTGGGGTTTAGGGTTTAGGGTTTGGGGGGGGACTTGAGCACTAGGTAGTAATGGTGACAACTAGGGCCCAACCCTCTAAGTAGGATGATAGGGGGTTGCAGTCACGGTGCGTATTTCCTTCCGCCTGCACTTTGTCAGGGAAAATCGCAGGAGTACACTGAAGAAGGACGGCCCGTACGAAGGACCTGACCTGGCACGCCCCTAAGAAACCTGATTACTGGATACATTTAGGGTTATATTGGGATAATGGAAAAGAAAATGGAAACTAGTGTATTATAAAAGTATATTATAGGATTTTATGGAACCTGAATCTCTATATCCCCTATATACCGCCAATATCTCCCTTCTTATATCCCTTTGAAGGGCCCCTAGGGTACATCTTTAACGAGGAAGACCTATAGCTGACACACATCAAACCTTAAACCCCACATCTGAAACCCTGAAATCTTATGTGAGCTATAGTCTACACTGCTCAAAGGGGGGTTATGTAGGGGATTATATAGGTTAGTATGAAAGGGGTTTAGACTATAGCTCGTGTAGAAGCCTGATTCATGATCAATATGTTTCCCTGACACTCCTTAAATGATTGTGGTATACTTTACCTTGCAGCCCTTTTCTACTTGTCTATGCCTCTACATTAGCTGGGTTCTGGCAAGTCGGTCAATACCACCTATTATAGAACCCTCAAAAATATAGATTCTTTAAAAAAACCCCGAGAAGAAGCCCCATACCATCCATGCATAGTCCCATAAGGTGCGCCTTAAACCCTGAACCCTACACCCCAAACCCTAAGCCCTGAACCCTAAATCTTGAACCTTAAACCCTGAAACCGGAAGCATAATCCCTAAACTCTAGTCCCTGAACCCTAAGATCTAATCCCCTGTGTACCCCTACAAATCCAAGGATGCGGTCCTGGGTAAGTTCAGCGCAGTCACGGAGATCCTCCTTGACCAAAATGCCGACCTTAACCTGGAGGACTGGTGTTATTTAGGTTGTAGCGTTTAGGGTTAGGGTTGAGGTTTTTCAGTTCAGGGTTTAGGAATTAGGGTTTAGGGTTTAGGGTGTTATTCCCCATCCTGGATGGCTAACGTAAAGATTCCTTCGCCTAATAATAAACCCCGCACCCCCTCAAAATAAATGAGTACACCCAAAAAACACCATGACAAATAAGGGTGAATGTTTTCCAACAGGGCGGTGGGGGCGCAGGGAAGGGGAGGGGGTGTCTGAGGCAGAGCATACATTGTATGCTCTGCCTCAGGCTCCACACAGGATTACCAGAATCCCAAAGTATGTGGGGGTTTCCCGAAATTAGGGGCCATCATGGGGTCCTGATATAGGGATTATAGTATTTGGGGGTCTATATTGGGGTCCCCCTATGATGGGGCACTACCATGTATAATAGCCTTCGGGGCAATTGTCTGGGTTTCGGGCCATTGTTTTCAGTACTTGGCAGGCAGGACAGAGTGTAGCTTGCTGTTTAGGAGCCAACTTGCTGTAAGGTCGGTTGGCCAGGTCCACTAGCCTCCAACTGCGAAGCAGATTTCCGCAAGAGGGCTTGGACGTGCTATGGGTTCAGCTGGTACAGGTGTTTGCATGACACGGTGCCAAACACTCCTCCCACGTGTAGCTTCAGACTTGACATGGATGTAAACATGTGCGTTCAAAGCCCAAGTGCCAGAGGTAATGAAACAACAGATGCTTGAATGAGTATAGCTCGGGCATTTACTTTGCAGAGCCTCTACGAAAGTCCTTGCAGAGAACATTCCCTGAAGGATCCTGCAACCGCCTTGTGCGATGCTGCCTCCAGTGGGAACCTAATGGCAGCTCGTTGAGACGGGATTGTTGATGGGAATGTGACAGAGCTTTCTCACGGAATTTGAGGGAATTGCGTAGAGATCAGGGCTTAAGGGGGCTTAGGCCTAGGTAGGACAACATTCAAGCTGCATCATAGCAGCCATCCATCAGCAACCATCATATGTTTTCCAGCTTAGAGGTTAGTCTGAAGCAATGAAGAGTTTTCACATATTTTCCAGCATTATTCCCTTGCATTCATTTTACTCGTAATTTATACCACCATCCAAGCCAAAGTATTGCTATTGCTTTGGCCACTCTGCTGAGCAGTCTCAGGTAGTCAGATGTATCCGCATTTGGGAGCGATTTTGCAAGAGCACTGGCTCTGCAAGCTTCTTCACATAGTTGGGAAGGATCGGCTGTAGGGATTCTGCTTGAGTTGTAGCATACTTTCGAAAAGTGGAGACTCCTTCTGCCCAAAGCCAGGCATTGAAAGAGCTCATTGAGGTGAAGATCGATCCAAACAGTGCCTTGGCACAGCGTGACAATGTCTTTTTTGGTGCTGGGTTGATTGAATGCAGACTTACTCGTTGTTTGCTTTTTGTTTTTGGGTGTTATGCTTCCTGCGTAGGCCATTTTGGAATTTGTGCTCAGCACCCACCTACCGTAGGTGACTCTTTCGTCAGCTTGTTCCCTAAAGTTGTGCTAAATTTCGGCAGAAACATCGCCATATAGAGGCATGTTTAGTTCTTGCGGTGCGAAAATGGCTGTGCATACATTACACCTTAACGTCACCAGCCCCCTGAAGCCTCCCCTGCTAGCTGGTACTTGGAGGGTCAGGGGGACTTAGTAAGTAGGTTAGTAGCCCGTAATTATAACCCTTATAGTAACCTTGGTTATCACCATTATTAACCGACTTCCTGAGTCCCCCTGAGGTCCCCATCAGAAGGATAATAATAGCATTTTAGGGTACATATTGGGGTCCCCTTCCTTTGGGAAATTACCATTTCTCTAAGTTTCCTTGTCTGGGGCGTGTCACATGTGTGTTAGCAGGCCTGACTGCAATGCTATTGAAGGTTGTTCCGAAGGCATTTCAACATGAGTAGCCATTGCATTGAGGACCCTCAACATACAGGGGCTTCCGGAAAAAGGGACCCTTGTATCGACAACCCCCATACCAATTGGGGGCTAGATTTTGCCAGGAAGTTTCGGCCTTATACCATCCGCAACCCTAAATCCTAAACCCCAAACCTCGAACCCGAAGCCCTGAACCCCAAACCCTAAACCCCAAATCCTTGACCCAAAGCCTCAAACCCTGAACCAAACCCAACCCCAAACCCTTAAAATCCAAAACCCCCAAACCCTGTAACCCAAAGGATCTTAAGTACTTATCTAGGCATTCTGACCTAAACCATATTATGAACTCCTAGTATAGAAGCCCTACTCTGTACCATACAGATACTTAGGATCCCTTGGGAGAGGAGCCTCAAACCCTAAACCCTAAGTCCTAAACCCTAAACCCTTAATCCGAAACCGCTAATCCTAAACCCTAAATCCTAAACCCCAAACCCTTTGGATCCTTTGGGTAAGGTGGAGACTACGACCTCCGGACAGCCCTTCACCTTGCCGCCTCGGAAGGAAAACTTGAGGCTCCAAGCGAAATGTATTGGGGGGTGTAGATGTTGAGGGTTTAGGGTGGGGGTTCCGAAAGTAGCCCCTGTAAAGAGTATGTAGGAATACAGTGGGACATTTTTGGTTGAGGGGTTTTAGGTCATGCGGCGAGGGTTGTGGGCTATCAAATGGCTATCAAATGAGGGGAAATGGAGTATCAAATGGAAACTGGGACTATGTAGGGTTTGTGTAGGGGTTTAGAGCTCACAGAGAAGAGGGTTTGCAAAAATCAGGGCTCCTATTTTGGGGATTCCAAGAAGAAGGATCAGGGTATGGAAAAGGGCAGCCAGAGAGGGGGACATGGTGTTTATGACTTGTGATGATCATGCTCATGATTGTTCTTGATGGGGCTGACTTTCAGTAGAGCAGGTATATGTCACTGGGAATGACAGTAAGAACGACACTTGGAGCTGCGTGAACTCTGCCAAGATGTCAGTTGCACACCCTGGGATTATATGCCAAGAACAAATACTAAAGTCCAGAATTCTTGCCATCTTTGGACTATTTGGATCCGTATGCGGATAGCTATCAACGTCAACCTCCTTAAGCCCTACAATCAATCTGCCCAGCCATCAAGGCTTTGGGTATGTAGGGCTTGTTTGCATGGGTGCATGCATGTGTTGATGTGTTGTGTCGCTGCGTATGTATGGGAGAGCAGTTGTTTGGCGTGGGGGTTCCCAGTTGTTGAGCTTATCACGCTTGAGGATGATTGTGGTTGGGGGGCCGGTCCGTGACTGCAGTTGTAGTGGATGTTTACGAGGTAACAGATACGGAGATAAGGTTTGCTTCAATATGTCAGAGTGTGCCTACAAAATTACCTGTCGGATGTTCTGAACAAGAAAGACGTTGTCACCATCATCAGCGTAATTGCAATTGATACTACCTACTACGCGTACCAGAACACTTTTTCGTATCATAATCAGTAGCGCCAGGATCATTGCAGTGGTGTTAGTGCTATTGCAGGTAACGGATACAACTACTATCAAGATCTTTGTCAGCTCCCTTGTTGAAATGTGCTGCCTGCCAGTCATCCTCCAAAACCTGAAGATATCTTCTTTCTGTAGGAGGAGGTCTGCAGATCATGCGAAGCTGCTGAGGGCTTGCGACCTAGATTCACGAAAGCTCTGCAACTAGAGCGCCGAAGCGGCGCAGGAATCTGTCCAGCAAGTTGACACTAGGACGATTGTATAATTTCAACTTGTCAGTAACCTTGCAATCACCAGCTGCCCCCACGTATTCCCATTCCGTATATGACAGTCATACAGAACGAGTTCCATTGCAAGTTTTTGGGTTGTAGCTGCTGGGTTATCCACACAGCTAGCCTTTTCTTTCGATGGCTTGCGCGGGTCCTGTGCCGCAGGGGCACAACCATGTGGCCAGGTCATTTCTTTTCTGCTGGACTCCCGAGCGAATCCAAACTTCAAGGACTATGCCTGCTTGCCTTTGTAAGCCAGGGGCCTTCATTGGGAGCTGGGGAACTATCGCCGTGCTTTTCCTTGAAAGAAGTTGTACGTTGGTTTGCTGCGCGACTGGTTTACTTGCTGGTTGTTTCTTACAAGCTGCCGGCGATTGATGTTCATTCGGGGCTGGCGAGCAATGGTCCTAAACGTGATACCTACCTTCAAATCCCACTCAGAGGAAAGTGAACTGCCCATGTGCTAGGCCGTTTGAAGCACACAACTCACATCCCATTATACTATGGTAGCTTCCATTTTCTTGTCCATTATCCCTATAAACCCCCAATATACTATAGTAGTTTCCATTTGATTTTCCATTATCCCAATGCTACCCCAATATAAATACCAGCAGACTTTGAACCCCAAGCCTTAAAGCTCATTCCCGGTCCGTCCTCTGGTGTCCACAAAGCTAACCAAGAGCTACGAACAGGAATGTGTGCTCTGACCTCAGAGTTCTTTTTCTGCTGGGTGCTAGTAAGACATGGGGCATGGGCCGCATGTAGCAGTACGTGCACAATACCAATAGTATAGTGACTTGCATTGCATCATCCGTTTGGTTTTCTACTTCTCAATGCTTTTAACTCTTTCGGCTCAGACGTTGCTGTGCAGGATCGATGGGGCGGCACAGCTCTCGAAGATGCGATTCAGAACAATCACTCCGTAGCGCACTCGGCTGGCTAAACCTGTTTGGGGCTTCGGGGCATATTGGGTCCTTGGTAAGGAATTGAAAGCAAAATAACCATTGCAAGGAATCTTCATGATGGTAACTTAGGCTTTTAAACAGCAACCCAGTAAAGGGCTCAGGCACAAGGTTAGGGGCCAGAAGCTAGGGCTAGTTTGCGTCAGATCAACAATAAGTTTCGCGAATAGCAGGAGGCTTGTGATCAGGACCCAACAGAACAGTGACATGCAAGAGGCCTACATCTGTCGGCGCAAGCCTGAATGCTAATCTAAAAAGGGGCCACGGTCAACCAAGCCGGATGCTTAAGAGGACCCAACCGGGACCCCACAAGTTTGGCAGCCCAACTTGACACCGAGAGCAACGCCACCAACTTGTTTAGGTCGCTGCGCAGCTCATCTTCTCCAAGAAAGGCGGACTACGCCAGGCGCAAGTTCAGCATTCTGCTTGTCTGGGAGCAGGGTAGGAAATTCAGGGAGATGTCTGTCTTTTGAACGCAGGGCAGTGGACTCCATGGAGGCCAGAGTAGCGGACGACAGCTTGAATAACTACCCAGATGGTTCCCTCATAACCAGCACAACCATAGTATAAGATGCCCCGAAACCCTATTGTAACGACGCTCTAACAACTCTGCGCGCTTTGGTGTTGTTGTTGGACGGAGGTTTAGGGCGGCTCCTCCTACTACTCGTCCTCCTACCTCTACTACTAGCCCCCACCCCCCCCCTACCAACCATGTTCCCTTAAATATGAAGTGTGG
>CAJNIZ010038903.1:12636-25794 GCA_905231905.1 Symbiodinium pilosum | reverse complement strand
TTGGGAAACATAGTTGGTAGGGGGTGGGGGGCGCCTACTACTACTACTACTACTACTACTTCTTCTTCTGCTACTTCTGCTGCTGCTACTTCTGCTGCTGCCCACTGCTACTACTGCCAAGGCAAACGGCCGTTCTTGTCACAGTGGCTACTGCAGCCTGCCACTACCAGCACACGGGTCTAAAAGGGAGTATCGGGTTTAGGGTTTAAGGTTGTATGACTATCGCAGGAATAGGTACTTATGACCACGCTCTCCATACTTCGTGCTCCAAATACTGCAGACATCCAAGTACAACTGCCATCACCAAGTGAGCTTTTCTCAAGGCAGGTTATCACATATCCAAAATTATCTGCTCGTCGTCAGCATGCCCAGGGCAAATCTGAGGAGTTGCATTTTTCATGCCCCCTCATTAAAATTTACACCTCAAGTTCCATGCTAATCCCTAAATCGCGTTAGCTGCCTTCAGCAATTGTTTCGGTGATGAAGGAACTTGCAGCTGGATGGCTCTGTGATGCGGCTTCTGCTGGAAACATCCTGAAGCTTCCCGTCTACAAGGTTAAAAGGTCGTGTGCATCTGTCCGCAGCGCCTTCATGTAAAATGTGGGGCCAACCTAGTTGCAGGGTGGTATCTTTTGGAACACACATAGACAAACAACTTCGGCAAGTACGAGTTCGCAAAGGCAGGCGGCTCATTTCAAAAAAGAGCACTGAGCAAGTTGGGAGCAGGGATATCTGTTTGTCAGCATGCCTTAGGCGACGGGGGTAAGTGGGGAAGATCCTGCATGATCCTTTTCCTAGATTCTTGGAACCCTGATAGAATAGCATACTGAGGGTCACGCAGGGTTTTATTGGTTCTCAACAATGTGATACGCGTTCAAGCTGCCCAAAACTTTGAGTATTCAACCTTTTTGTGGTCAGTGTCTCGTCCTCGGCTTAAGGTATTGCATACAACTGTAGAGGGGTTGGTTTCGGGCTTGGCGTTTAGGGTTTAAAGGTTTATGTCAAGAAAGCCCAGATAGCTTGAGCACAGAAGGCCGCTATGCCCATTGCGATCCCCGAAGCATCTGTGTTTTCTGATGTTGATGCAGTTTTTTTCAGGATACCGGCCAAACATCTCAAACACATTAGAAATCCACAGCACGAAGGTGCAAGTAAGCAGGGGCCTGCGCGTCTTCTCTCCTAAATTTACCACAGCCTACTGCCGCCTCCAAACGCAAGGCCGATTTTTCTCATCCGCAATGCATTTCTAATTTACTGTAACCGTTTCTTCAATTCACTTGGCGGATTCTTTGATGCCGAAGGTTGCAGCAGCTCATTGAGAATTCTGTTGATGTCAACATCAGCGACTACGACGCGCGGACTGCGCTACACCTTGCTGCAACAGAGGGCCGCCCGACCCAAAAGGGACAGGAGGAGCAGGACGAAGAATGGTTGTTGGTTCTCATAGTCCCCCTCAAGTATATAGAATATGGCTTTGGGTGCAGAATAACGACCCCCATATACCCCATATTCTATCTACTTAAGGGGGGCTATACCCCTAAGCCCTACTTAATAAAGGGGACTATCGGGTCTGGGGGTTTGGAACCCTGGGGTTGAGGATCAAACAGATGGTAAGGGGTGATGGGGACACGCACGCAGTGAAGATGGTTGTGATGGACGACTGCAATGATGACAGCAAGGATGAGGATGACACAACTACGACCATCATCTTCGTGGTGCTTCCGCTTGACATGTTCATGTCTGCTGCTTCGATTTAGCCTCTGTTTTTTTTGTGGGTCCGAATCCCACCAGCGAACTCAACATTGTCACGTGATGCGATGCAACATGCCTTGTCATTCATTCCTTCCAATGAGAAAAACTCTTGCGGGATGATTGAGGACGGTGTCAGGACTCAGCAGAGAGCTAGGTGAAAGGTTTGCAGCAGGGATTCAGAAGAGCTTGCAGCGTACCGGCTATACGTTGGATATTGCCACCACGCAATAAAACCTGCAAAAAACTACAAAACACATTGAAAGCCTACACCACTTCCTCTAGTATACACTGTTATTGGGTGGGGGCGGTACCGGAGTCATAAGGCCGGTCGTAGCAAACCAGCCCAGTTCTGCAAGGGGGTTTGGAGCAATAAAACCTGACTATATGCATAGCACATAGTACAGTTTCTGTCGTAGGCAGTTCCGAATGTTCCCGCTCAGGACCATTGAGTTAGTTCTGTTGTCCGTGCGACATCTTCTTAGCAAGAGATCTGGTAAATATGCGGGCCGGAAAGTCTACGGGTGACTCGGGGGACACTCATGAGCATCGAAACTCAGATTGACTCGTTGTTTAGCCCTTGGGATTTTCATCCTCAGTGCGCATGACTGCTATATTGAGCATCTACCAACCTTGAGCCGTTTTATTTGGCTACGGTACTTACAAATAAATTTAAGGGTATCTTCCTTAATCTATAATGAACTTCTAGTCCTTGCAGGGGCCGGGAGTTATGTCCCAAGCTCTCCCTTACGGCTACCCCTTGCGATCTTGTCCCTAGCGTATGGGTTGTTCTCAAAATGATGGGCCCCTTTTGGATATAGATTATATTACGGCAACTAATACTTCGGGGTACCGAAATGGGACCCTAATTTTGAAACTACCCATATGTGTCCAGGCCTCTAGGATCCCTGGCTGTGTGCTGTTGCGATGCGCACGCTGAACTCTATTGAAGGGGCAGCTATTACGAACCCTGAGGATATGTAGGGATCATAACGGGATTGGAGGGGTCCCCCTTGGGGGTCGCGCAGGGTTGGTGTTGAGAATCCTGAATTTAAACCTTATACCCTAATTAAACCCTGCATATGTACATTTATTTATTTATTTATTTGTATTTATGTATATCCCCAAAAGCCTAACCCCATAAACCCTAAACTCTATCTCTCTCTCCGTATCTATCCACTTATCTATCTATCTATCTATTTATCTATCTATATTATCCGTGTATATACATATATATGAATATACACCCGAAACCCTATGCCCTAAAGTCCACGAGGCCAGCTACTCGCCGTGAGTTTCCTGATCAGCTCCGCTCGTGTCTCTTGGCAGCTTGCGTACCTTACTTGGAGGGCCAAAGGGACTTAGTAAGTAGGTTAATCAAGGGGAAGTAGGTTATTCATGGATTAGGGTTAGGGTTTAGGGTCAGGGGGACTTAGCAAGTAGGTTAAGAATGGGGATAATTAAGGTTACTATATGGGTTATAGGGATTATTAACCTACGTACTACATCCCCCTGACCTTCCAAGTACAAGTGCTTAAGCTGGACTGTTGTTGAGGAATTTAAGGTAAGTACAATAAGTCGGCAATTTAAAGCGACTTCACCCGACCTCACCCTAAATCGTGGTTTATCTGGGGAATAGTACAAAAATAGCCTTCAATTGGGACTTGAAATTATTCTAAGTTTCCCGTATAAGGAAATCCTTGATTTAAGTCCTTAGAAGCAACCCAGTAAAATGCGGTGGGAGACTGAACATAAAAGCCATTACGGGAGTATCTATCGGGATTATATAGGGGTTCTTATAAGAAGAATCTACCTCCTACCCTTCCTTAAGCACCGGTAGGTTACATGGGGTTCCGGGTCAGTCTCCCACTATCAGCAAACACCTTCTTAAGTATTATACTTTCTTGGAGGGTCAGGGGGATGTAGTAAGTAGGTTAATAATCCCTATAACCCATATAGTAGCCCTAATTATCCCCCTCATTAACCTACTTACTAAGTCCCCCTGACCCTCCAAGTAGGAGAGTAGATAGGGGGCCTCGGTCTTAGGGAATACCGGCATTGATTTCTGATCAGGACGCGTTGTTTTTACAATCCTTCAGCCTAGGACTCATTGACAATCCGTTTGCATTGAGAGCCCTAGCCCGGGCAAGTTGTTAATGTTACTATCTATTAGATCATTCTTGCTATTGTTGCTATTTTTACCGTTTTCACGATTATTACTGTTATTACTATGATTACACACCCTTGTTTGGGGACAACCTGTGAGTTCTTCTAGTTAAAGTTGGTTTAGGGTTTAGGGTGTAGAGGTTATAGGGTTTAGGGTTGAGGGTGTAGAGTTTATAGGGTTCAGGGTGTAGAGTTTATAGGGTTTAGGTTCGTAAAGGTCCTTGTACGAGAGAAAAGTCCATGTTTACAGTCTTGAACATGGTGGAGGGGCAAGCCCCTAACCCTTGGGGCTCTAAGCTTCTATGATGCCTACATTGCGCCCCAAGGCCCGTAGATATTATATCCATTGCGGTATTTGGAGCCCTCAAGTAACCCCAAGCCCTAAACCCTAAGCCGTAGAACCCTAAACCCCAAGCCCTAAAGCCCTAAAACCTAAACCCTAAGCCCTAAACGCTAGACGGAGAGGGACAGTTTGCCTCCTCAGCTCTGGCTCTCAGCTAACACCATGTCGAAGGTTCTCCAACCCATAGTACTTTTTTGGGATCCCCTGTGGTTTTTAGGGTTTTGGGTTTAGGGTTATACCACGGCCCCTTATATTTAGCAACTTAGGCATCCACCTCTTTCATATCATCTCCAGCACATCAGGTGTAGGGTTAGGGTAGGCGCTGCAGCATGACTTTAATCGTTTTTGCCTGTCGCGGCTAGCGCTCATGAAAAGGCGCGAAATAGAGCCCTTGGCCGCACCTTTTTGCCCAGAAGTGGGCTAATCTTAAGAGCCTCACAAAGCCCGACTTCTGCTTGCGGTTAGCACCCAACATTCATTCTCTACATCTACTGCTGATCCCGTACTTGGATGCTCTTGGACTTCGCACGTCAGTAGAGCTTAAATCAGAAGGTTCATTGTGCAAATGTAGAAACCTCAATGCTCACTAGCTCCACTTGACCAACGGTCTTCAGCTCCTCTACATGCAGCCACGTACCTCCCCACCTGCGGGTGTATGCCTCCCAGCCCCCAAACCTGTAGGGACCAGGGTACTTAGCCTATCTCTGACACCATGGCGCTGGAAACAGGGCTTGTGCAAGCCCTAAAAGCCTTCTCAACCCCGAAGCCGGGAGCTCAGCCTCACCTGAGTTGCTGTGGTTCAGGGGTTTAGGGACTTTAAGACTGCAGGTACCTTGAAGGGACATGGGGCTTCCCAAACTGAGGGGTCCCTTTATGGAAGTCTCTAGAATGAAACTTGGTGTTTGCGGGTATGTAAGGGTCACCCCCTTTTTTTGACAGTGATCTTCTTGCATGGGATGCGAACCTTTTTGGGGTGGCCAGCTTGCGAGAGCTTAGAGCTGAGAGCGTAGATGCTGTGTCCTTGTATTGCAGAGAGGAGGGCAACGAGCGTTGAATCACCTTTGAACCTTTCATTAAACCCTAAACCCATAAGTTTTCCAGGTGGTGGGAGATTGGGACCATCAACGATGCAGAGGCCCGGACATCTGAATTGCTTTTCATTTTGGGGATGGCCGCCGGTGGAATGGCAAGATCAAGGGCCGCTAGCTAAGAACTTTTCATTTTAGATGGCTCTTGGGGTGGTGGCATGATCCCTGTAGCCCAGATGACCCAGTCAGCCAACCAGTCCTCGTATATGATGGTTTCCCGAAAAGGGGGCGGGGACCTGCATTTAGACCCCAGTATATTTCAATCCTTATTAAAGGGACCCTTAAAAACGTACCCCTTAATTCCACAAAGCCCCATATGGGAGCTTTCGACGACCAGAGGCTCCCGTTTCAGATCGTGCTTCAGGGACTTCAATGTATCTTTCTCGGCCTTGCCAAATCCACAATGCTTCTGAGCAGCTCCCCAGGAGAATCGGATTAAATTGACACGAAAACCGCATTTGAGGGTTTAGGGACTCCACTTGGGTCCGGAAGCAACCCCCCAAAGTGATATAGAACCGAACCATTAAGATGCGGGCTAGCTGCTAGACAGACCCTCCAGAAGTGGCAAAAACGACCTCTCCTAAATTGGGTTGCTGCTAAGGACTTGAATTTAAGTAGCCAGCTATGAAGAGGAAATTCCTTTGAAGGATTCGCCTCAAGCCACAATTGAAGATACCGATCGATGTGTGGCAAATTTCTCATGCGCTGCGTATCCCCTCAAATAGATCCCTGTGGTCCAGGCCAATATCAGGAAGGGAGTTTCCAATGGTAGGCTAGACAAGGGCTTGGGGGGAATTGCGCATGGGGCAAGTAGAGCCTGGATAATACCGGGCAACTCCCCAGGAAGGCCCTTCGAGGGACCCATGCTTTGGAGAACATTTCAGATGCGTCGCTCAGTAAGGACAAAGCTGGAACGAGTAAACAGGATCAACATGGGTCATCTAAAAATCCATCAAGGAAAAATATGGTTCCTGTAGGTCTATATACAAGGGAAACTATCAGGGAAACTATTTTCCATAATGGCTATTTTGGGAACAGGATTTGTTTTTATCAATTTCTCAAGTCGCAGACGACTGGCGGCCTACGCCCTGAGGTGGCTACCTGTAGCAGGTAGGACTGAGCCCCTGTTAAGACATCTAGGTACCCCAGTAATACCCTTTTCACCTTGTCTTGAGGTATCCTTATAAAAACTGAACATGAGGACAAAGGGTACCCTCCTTGCCAAGGGGTGACTGGGGAACCTGGATATTGATTTAAGCTACCATGGGGAAGCCAGGTTCTGTCTTATTGAAATAGCCATATTGTTGCAACGTAGTTTGAGTTCCTTATCAGCAGTAGATAGCCATGGTGAAAGCCCCTGCTGCGACATGAATATGGGATTATGCAAATTATTTTCATTTTCCAGGATCTCTCCAACCTCTCGCGCCCCTTAATGTGTGCTACTGTAGATACTGAGCTGTACTAAGCCTTAGAGTTACAAAGGATAAAACGCTTCGGAGCGCCAAACGATCTTTGCCATTCAGAGAGAGAGAGAGAGAGAGAGAACACAGTTAAACCCAAACTATATACCAAATGATACATTGTAGATACTTGAACCAAAATGAAAGACCCGGTAATTATTTTCTTGCTTCGGGGTTTTGCCGGGCATGCGTTTCGTGTATGGCATGAGGTTTCAGACATAGCAAAGTGACAAAGACATCGAAAAGCCAGGAAAAGCGAAAGCGTGGCAAGCCCGCAGACTTTCAAAAAGCCTGTACCTGGGCAAGTCTTCAAGCCTTGTGTATGAAATTAAGACCCTCCCCCCGAACTAACGTGGAACCTGAAATAGGCCCCTTCTCATAGGATAGTAGTCTACAATTACAATTAAGTATTATTGGTTTTGTTAGAATTGCTATGACTGTAGGGCACCCTTTCAGGTTCCATGTTTGATTGGGGGAGGCTACGGTCTTGTTTCCTCTGGTACATGAGGCTACTGGCCAAGCATTTCGGTTTGGGAGATGTGTCAGGGCTGACGATTAGGGTTCAGGGTTTAGGGTGAGTGATGGCGGTAAAAGATGGCCAAAGTATGGGTTTTTGTGCACATAATAGCAAATGCAGAACATGAAAAGTATTTGGCTGAACTTTTGCAGGATGAAAGACATATAGTCCCCCTTAAGTAGATGGAATATGAGGTATATGGGGATCTTATTATAACATACCCAAAGCCATATTCTATCTACTTGAGGGACTATAGGCTAGGGCCTCTGGTTTAGGGATGGTATAAGGGGCTAACAGCTTTGCGTCGTGTATGAGCAAGGTGGATCCTCCGTCGTGCTCCGCTAGTTTCAGAGATGAGACTCCTCAAGTTTAGGGTTTAGGGTTTAGAGTTTAGGGTTTAGGGCAAGATCTTCTAGAAAGACGAAAGGGTTGAGCTTGTTCAATATGAACCTGACTGGAAAGGAAATTGGGGTCATTACTCAGAAATGGGAGGCTTCAGCAAGTACGTATTGGTCAATGCACAGAATTGGGACATATCATATTCCTCCAAATCCGAGATTGGGTAGCAATTTGAACGCAAAACCCTCAACCTTGAATCCTCATGAAGTCGTATTTTGGAAGAAGATGCTATAGATCACAGTTTACAATAAGATCATATCCTGCTTTGTGTTTGTGTAGTATTTCATAGGAACATATTCTCTCTAGGTTCAACCACCAAACAAAACATTCTATTGGACCTTGGATGCCACAGCTTTTGAAGCTCACCAAAAAACTTACAAGGCCTTGGACCTGTAAAACCTACAAATCCCATGAATCCAAAAGCCCCTAAACGCTACAAACCCTCGGCCCTCATTCATAAGCCATGAAAAACGCTATCAACCCTAAACCATATCCGGAAGTTGCAATTAACATGTCAGCCCTAAACCCAAAATCCTAAACTCTAGATCCTGAACCTAAGATTCAGGCGCGGAACGGCACGAGGAAATGCGCAAGGCGTGCTAGGGGTCGGATACATGCCCTACCTAGACCTCTATACCCTACCCCAGAAACTCTAAACCCTAAACCTTATAAGCCCTACCCTACCCCTCAGGGCGCCTAGTATTTAGAACACACATTAAACATGAAGTTAGCCTAGAAAGGGGGTAGGGTATAGGAGCTGAATTATGTCGAAACCCCATATACAGGGGGTATGGGGTCTAGGTTCAGTTCAGGGTGTAGCCTTCCGCTAGGTGTAGGGCTTAGTGTTTAAGAATGATCCTTTAATACTATTACAAAGATTCCTTTGACCGATCAAGTCAAGAATGCTAAGGGACTGTATATTGAGACACATATTTGATGTCAGGGGCTGTGCAGGGTGTTTGTGAGTATGCATGGACTGTGGAAATATCAGCTTCGGGATCTGTGGGGGTACATAGTGTTTAGGGTCCATAGATGTCCATAGGTAATTAGAGGAAAGTCCAAGTTATGACCAGGCATGTTGCTATAGCCCCTTGTAGATGCCACTAGGTGTCGTAGTATGCCTACCTCCTAGAAGCCTGGGTCATTGGGACATGGCGTTGAGGATATATCATGAAAGACACAAGAGCATTCATGGCGACCATCTAATTATTCGGGTTTCTACTTTCTGTAAGTTTGTGGATGGAGGGCTCCTGGGTCCAGTGCTTTTGCTTTAACAGATCAGTTTTCATGCAGATCATCAGCCAACAGTGCCAAGAACTTCTGCATGTGCTTTCGGCGGTTGCAGTGTATTCTACTAGAGTTATGTACGGGTCATACGGGAAAAATGCTGGTAACAATTCTGACCCTACACTACACCAGCATTGCATTTGAGGCTTTAGCCTGTAAGTAGAATCGGGGAATCTGAAGTCTTGGGCTATGCTATTCAGCCCTTCAAAACTTTGGTCCGTAAGTAACTACTACAGAAACTTCAAAGATTTCCAAGGTTCTCCTCATATAACCCCTACATATGACCACGCATATCATATAACGAAGCCCCCTTCAATGAAATCAGGCCTCTAGATTGCCTAGACCCACCCCCTCGTAACCCCGCCTGGCCTTCTTGGGATATAGTCCCCCTAAGTAGATTATAATAAGATCCCCATGTATACCCCATATTCTATCTACTTAAGAGGGACTGTAATTTGGGAGATCTTGAGAGGTCTACGAGTCAGCCATGGGGAACGACTCCGAGCAGCGTTTGGGGCCTAGATTGCAGCTGTCAAGGATTCACCCCAAAGTGATCACACATAAATACATGTTCATATATACACAGAGATATACATTTTTTGAATTGTGCATGTATATATCTAGATTGAGCATGCGTTTAAACGCACAATTGAAGCAAATTAGTACATAAATTTGGGTACTATGTAAAGGCCCAAAGGATCCAAAGTACCATGTCCTGGGCCAATACCTCGCAGAGGCTCTCTGTTGCATAGGTAGTGTTAGATAGGACCCAGCCATGAAAGCATGAGACTAGAGATATCTTTCTTCTCTAGCAACCCTCCCATTCTCTACCCTAAACCCTATTTACGCCTTTAAGCCCCTAGACTGACAGCCCTGCAGAATTGCGAAGTACTATACCTGCTGCACGAGGTTGGCTACGTAAAGTGAGTTCCGTGGGGACCGCCGCAGACAAAGTTGCAGCACTGACAATGCTTATCCAGCTGTGCCCAGTCTTTTCGAGGCTCGGCTGCAGAAATGGGCGGGCCAAAATTGGGTAGGGCACAACATCACCCTACTAAGCTGTTATTATTGCTGGTGTCATTATTCATGCTTCTTACTATGTTCATGGGTAGTACCGTTACCAGTACGATTGCTGCTAGCTCCCATCCAGAGGAGCAGCACACGCAAACTCGGCGTCCCTCCATGAAAGCTTCTCCTTCCTCTACTTGGAGGGCTAGGGTGACTTAGCACGCAGGCTAATACTGCGGATAAGTAGGGTTACTATATGACCTATAGGGATTTTTACCCTACGTCCTAGTCCCCTTGACCCTCCAAGTAGTGTTTTTCACGAGGCTCAAACGAGACTTGATTTTTTGGTGCTCAAGGTGACTGGATCCCTTTAACTACTATCCCTGTACAATTAGCAGGCAGGCCTCTACAGCAGTACCCTAAACCCGAAACCAATCATCACTCGCTACTGGCCCATAAGCATCAGGCAGTTGAGCAGCCTTACTCCATCCTCCTTTTGACGTTGTTGGAGAGCATCGGATCCATTAGGAACGCGAGTTCCTCTACTGTAGATTTTGTTGGGACTTGCTGGCTATTGCTTTGTGAAGAAGGGGATTTTTGTTTCCATTTGCTGGCTATTGCCGCATGCAGAATGGGGATTGGTTCGTCCATCCGCGCAGCATCCGCTGAAGGGCCATGTGTAGCTATGGTAGTCTGGAGCAAGTACGGAGCGAATCCTGATCACTTTTTTAGTATCCCCATGACTCCTTCGTCTGCATCCCCAGGCTTCAAATTTCAGTGCGAAGTTCCCTGAACCTGAAACCCTCAGCACTATGACTCTGGAATCTTCAAGCCTATAGGCATTACACTTCAAGCAGGAAACGCAAGAACATGGAAATTGTTATAATTACCAACTTTCCGTTAAGGGAGCCCCAAAGGACCAAAAATAGTCTCCAATAAGGAGTGGGGTGTGCGAAGCAAGCGGAGGGTCCTCAAGGGGTGTATACTATAATGTATTATAACATATTACGAAATATTATGATATGCCATAATTCTACTATAATATACCATGGCAAGCGTCAAGGACCGGGTACATCAAGGCCCTGCTGACCATGGCCGGCAAGACGGCGCGAAGCGATTCTGCCATGGCTATGGACGCGCTGAAAGTGACTCTGCATGAAGTGAGTTTAGGGTTCAGGGGGTTAGGGTTTAGGGTATGAAGTGCGTCTTTTGTGGCCATGTCAGAAGACTGCAGGGGAATTCTCGGAACAGTAATGATTACCGGAGTCCTAACGATCTTCCTTTGGGATTGCTTTGGCATAAGTTGGGGGCCTCGTCTTCGAGACATGCCAAAAGGCCTGGTGGCAGTTGCGCTGATGGCATTCACAGGTGCGGACATGGTGAAAAATGGGTTTATAGGGGTTGTACATGGATAATGGAAAAGAGAATGGAAACTACTAATAGGGGTTTGGGGGTTTAGTGTTTAGGCATATTGAGTTTATATAGGGATAATGGAAAAGAGAATGGAAACTACGATTTTAGGGTTTAGGGTTTCTCAAAACTTTTAGGTGTACCTTGGGGGTTCTACAAGGATCATGTCCCCAGAGCGTGTAATGCAGAATCCGAAGTAATTTCTTATGTTTTTGTGCTAGATTCTTGGGTAGAATTCTGGTACAGGGTACTTCAAATACACCTCAGAAATAGAATGTTGATGAGAATCTAAGCCGCCGTATTGGGCAAGTTTCTTGCAGGAACATCCAAGCAAAAGTGGCTAGTTTCAATTAGGGCCCGGAGGACACATGCCGGGAGCAGTTACCTACATAAGCCATAACGGAAGTTGATGCTTCAACTTGTGGGGGTCCATACATTGGAACCCAATATTGATATTTACCGCTCTCGACGGAGCTGCAGATGTTCTTGGCTTCGGAATCGGAGAGCAGGCCGAAAAATAATTGGGTTGAAAGTCCAAAGCATCATAAGGGGTGGAAAGTCCAATAGGCGTGTCGGGTAGGTATTGTGCGCCGAGACGTCATTGCCCACATAATCGAGCTAGCCTGCGCAAGATGAATTCTTAATGGAACGCTAGAGCAACGACTCCTTCCATACACTAAGCCCTAAACGTCCAAAACAATTGCGTAGTACAAAGCAAGTTTTCTGCGGGTTGGTGTCTGATCGCACAGCATCCGCAAAGAGATCCCCAACATTCAGAAGCTACTAGCTCCCGAACCCCCAACTCCCAAACCTTAATCCCTACCCTACATCTTAAACCCTGAACCCTACCCTAGACTCTAAACCTTAAACCCTAAACCCTGCCCCACACCCTACCTCCCAAATGCTGTCCACCTGTTGATTTGAGGAGTTGCTGACTGGCACGTTGCTGCCAGACCGAAAGCTGAAGACCCTGCAGCAGATGGATCCTGTGATGCCTGGTCGGAAAAGGAGTTTACAGTCTACGGTTTAGGGCTCAGGGAGTTGAACACGAAAGGCGAACACTGCTGCCAAGCAGCTGACAAATGCAAATAGCTGTGCTGTCGTTCTTCTGTGCCTTTCCATTCCAAGGCTTAGTTGGAAGGTCAGGGGGACTTAGGAAGCAGGTTAGCAACCTCTGTAACCCATGTAATTGTAGTATCCTCAGTTATCCCATAGCTTTATACCCCTGACCCTCCAAGTAGCTCTCGGGTTTGAGATATCTTTGTGACAGCTTGTATAGCGTCATTTCTCGGTTCTAACTTGCACAGTCTGAACCTCTGAGCTACTCAACATTCTGGTACTTTCGTCCTACGACCTACGCCCCAAGTTTGGGGTCAGAGGGTCCCTAATAGTAGATATCTGGGAAATCCGAACCTCTAAGCAGCCTACTCCACAAAGACCCCTAATGGCTGGAAACCCTAAATTGTAGTTTCTATTTTCCATTATCCCAATAGAACCCCAAGATATACCCTATAATCCCTAGATAAGCCATTATAGTAGTTTCCATTTTATTTTCCAACATCCCAATATAACCCTGACATTGCGCGAATGGTAATTACCCCCTTGAGACCGGCCTCGAGGGTGTGTGATACTAATGGTATAGCCCCCCTCAAGTAGACAGAATATGGGGTATATGGGGATCTTAGTATAATATACCCAAGACCATAGTCTATCTACTTAAGGGGGACAATA
>CAJNIZ010038903.1:0-12126 GCA_905231905.1 Symbiodinium pilosum | reverse complement strand
AATTTTGACAACCACCCAATTGCAAATACTTGCATGTCCAGCATTTCTTGCTCAGCAGTTGCCTTGGCAGGACTACTTGAAGACAGCCGCGGCAGCATTCGTGCAGGCACGAAGAGGGTGCGGAGCTGTTTTTTCCAGACGTGTGCTTCCGTCACCACAATTTCCTCTGTGTGCTCAGAATGTCACTCAGAAGTCGGGTTAAGAGTATATAGGAGATGTGTGTGTATATCGTTATATATATATAACCCTAAACCCNNTAAACCCTAAACCGCATATATATATATATATGTGGACATTCAGGGTGAGTGGCGGCCTGAAGCATGTGCAGTCAGACGCCCTCACATACTGAAGTTACTGGAGGCTACTTGGAAGGCGCGATGCTTGGGTTTGGGGTTCAGGGTTTAGGGTGACCTGCTCTAATTTTGTAGCCCCAAAATTGGGTAGGCCCCTGAGAAATTCATTTTTCCCTAATGGCTTTAATAGGGGACCCTAGATACTGATGTTTTTCAAAGGGTTTTAGGGGCCAACCTAGAAAACCACTCACCGAATTCTTGCCCCTAAACCCTCAACCCATTAAACTTTACATACTTTGTTCATGTGTATGCCAAGCGGACAGTATCTTGCCCTGACCTGGCATTAGCTTACCGACTTGATGGAGAACCCTGACTATCTGCCAACATCATTCCCGTATGGTCCTGATAGACAGCAGTATTGCAACATACCCCCTAGCCCTGTTGTAGTTACTAGTTCGATCCCTACTTCCAATCCCTGGCCCAAGAGGCCCCTCTGTACAACCAGACTCCCTTACATGTTCCGTTTTCTTTTACATTCTCCCTGCACCCCAAACCGCTAAATCCTAAACCTATAGTCCCCCTTAAGTAGATAGAATATGGGGTATATGGGGATCTTGTTATAATACACTCACAGCCATATTCTATCTACTTAAGGGGGACTATGAACTTTAGGCCCTAAACCCTAAACCCTAAACCGCGTTGCACTGTAATTTGCAATGCTCGAGGTGCTTGGGTTTGCTGCGCAGACACTTCGCCCGCAAGGGGTTTAGGGTTTAGGGTTCAGGGGTTTCTGTAAACATGACCTTTGGGGCCTTCACGGTATATGTTTATCATAGGGACTCCTAAACCCTGAAGCCTACACCCTGAACCCTAAACCCTAAACCCTGTTTCTTGGAATACACGCATGGGGATTTTGATGTGCTGGCTCCTTGCCGTGACTTGTCTTGCCGTCTGAGAACCCTCAAGTGGCAAAACCTCAAATCTCCAATCCCTAAACCTTATAACCTTGTATAACCCCATATAACCCATAGAACTTCAAAGTGCCAATGCAAGTTGGTGGAGGGTGCTTCAGACGATGTTCATTTTGAGAATCAGCTTTCCTGAAGTGCGCTTAGGCCTGGAGCCTCGGACCCTAAACCGAATAAAAGGATGACAGGTTTAGGGTTTATTTATAGTTATTATAGGAATTAGGGTTTAGGGTTTATAGTTATCACAGGAATTAGGGTTCAAGGTTTAGGGCTACTATAGGAATACCTCGAAAGTAGCCAGAACTTTGAACAAGCAGCCCTAAACCCGACCCTAAACCCTAAAACCTGAAACTCTCATATGGCTGAGGAACACGGTAGCTTTCATCAAGACCAAAGCAGTACGCTCTGCCTACGAGCTCCTGTCGCCTGGACGGTCTTCAGAGTTCAAGTGATAGTTTCCCAACTTACGGGGTACCTCAAAAGGGTTTATAGGGGCTGTATAGCGCTGTGAAGGGTTTAGGGTTTAGGGATTAGAGTTTAGGGGTTCAGGGTTTAGGGATGATAAGGATTGTAGTATATTGGGGTCCATATCGGGTTCTCCTTATTTAGGGAAACTAGCAAGCCTCTAGAATATAGAGGAGGAAATTTCATGTACACCTACGAAGGGTGTTTACGTATATCTATCTACTGGCTCAGGGTTTAGGAGCCACCAAGACAGCCTTCCTGTGAATTCTTTAAGTTGAGATTTCTCAAAACCGTAAACCCTAAACCCTATAAGCCTTAAATCCTAAACCCTAAACCTTAAAATCCTAACCCCTAAACCTTAAATTCTAAACCCTGAACCCACTACAAGTACTTAGGATCCTTGGGGACCCACAGGGACCAAGAGTGCATCTCTTAAGGATCCTCTAGGGTTTGTGCTGTCTATTTGCGTAGAATGTACCTACAGTATGTAAAGGTTTAGCTATAGATTTAAGGATTACCGCCGAAGCACATAACGTTCCTCAGTCATGAACTGAGACTCAGCTAAACCCTAAACCCTAACCCTAAACCCTCAGTCATGAATTGAGACTCAGCTTTGTGGGCTCTTAAGCAGGCAGAGCTGGAATCCGGCCATGCGAGGGCTATTCCATGCAAGTTATGTTTGGGTTATATAATGGTTATATAGGGACTATATTGGGGTAATATTAGGGTTATAATAGGGTTATATAGGGCAAATACCAAATAAACACGTCGTGGGGCTTTGGCCTTGAGTTTAGAGCAGTTGTATCGCAGGATTGGGGCAGGTCGATGAACTTGTTCTTCCAAGTCGTAAACAGATCGGAAGCATCAAGGATCGAGACACTGAATCTCCCCACCCTCTTCCACCAGGTTATATCTCTATACCCCCCAAGCCACGTGCAGCGGGCTTAGCGAGGTCGGCGAAGCCGGAACAGGAAAAGGCTTTACTGGCCCTGCTCGTGAACAAGTTTGGGGACTCCTCCAGCAAGGCTCCCCCATGCATGTTGTTGAAGAGATTTCCCGGAACTCCGTGTGGACAACTGTTAATTGTGGATGAACTTACTGGTTTGTAGTAGAGACTATGGGAATGTCTTATGTGGGCATTATATGGGGATTAGCTTCCCTGAGTTCCTACGAAGAACCAGATGGTTAAAGGGTGATGGGATTGATTTCTCGACCTGCAAAGCGTTGCTTGGGGCTTACAAGTACTTATTCGCCACGCAGCCACCCTAAACCCTAAACCGTAAACTCTAGAGAGAGTAGTTTCCACTATCTGTTCCATTTTTCCTATATAACCCCAGTATTCAACCTATATTACTATATTACCCCGATCTTCCAACCTTGAAGTTGCCTTTGAAACAGAGGTTTATAGGGTTTGTAGGGTTTTGGGGTTTAGGGCTTAGGGTTTAGGGCTTATAGGGCTTAAGTTTAGGATGTAAGGTCTGAGGGTTTAGAGGGGAGAGAGTATTTAGGGTGTAGGGAACCCTATAGAGCCCTGCATCCTGAAATCCGACAGCGTAGCGTTGCGTTGCAGGTGTCCTCGCAGGTGTCATACTGCCTGCGGGAGTTACTCAAGAAGCATCCAGGGATGAAAGGCCCTGTGGTCAAGGAGCTTGCGGAAGAAGAAGAAGAAAATAATGATAAGATAAGAGGAAGAAAAAGCAGTCGCACTGCTGGTGCTTTGTAGATTGGAGTAGTCTGCATCTCACACTGTGTACACATATGATATTTTCACATGTATACCAGCGCCTCTGTAAGCAGCGCTTTGTATAGACATACACTGTACAACCCAGGCTACTGCTCAGGCTGAACCGGTGACAGTCCTCGTTGCACAGCACAAAACTTGCAGCAGTAGTCGTCCTGATTGTCTCAGCAGCAGAGCAGTGCGAAACCCAGCTTTCAGCAGTTCAGTTAGTTATAGGGATTTAGAGCTTTGGTGGGGTGTAGGCCAGTGTAGATGAGCTGAAAGAGTTTCCTTGGACGGGCCTTACCGGCCGGAAGTACAGAATGTTACTGGGTTGCTGTTAAGGAAGCTTCATTAAATTACCATAGGATGGATACATCATAAATCAAAGGGCTTGCTTGTTATAGTAGTAGCTTAACTTGAGTTCTTCAAAAGCAACCCAGATTAACTAGCCACCACTGCCTTCCGGACTTTTTCTGTAACTCCCTATGTCTTGCAAAGGGCTGCGGCGTACTTAATAAAAGGCTTTTGGTAACCCCAAATTGACATCTTGCGCCACTTCCAGGCAACCCTCTGATCCGCGCTGATACGAAGGCTAGAGCTTGTTTAATCCTTCTGGGTTTCGGATTTAGGGTTTAGGGTTTAGGGTCTATGGTGTAGGGCTTAGTAGGTTTGCTCAAGAGGAGATGGAGGCTTTCCTGGCCCGCCCCAACATTACTCAGACGCTCGCCGTGCTCCAGTGGATGTTTTGATTTTGGGCTTGATAAACTCTAAACCCCAACTTGTTTTGGGGCGGGCTCCTTATAATGAGGATCATAGTATGTCGGTGCCTATATTGGGTTCACCCTAGGTATCGAAAGTATCAACATGGCGGTGGAGGATGAATAAGGCCTGTCACAAGATGCCGGTGCAGGAAAACAAACATGCTCTTACCTAGGTTCCCCACATGACCTAAACCCTAAACCCGCTTGAGCCAAGGAAGTCAAAGTATAGCGGTTTACTGCTGCTGTCCGTCGCTTGCCTGCAGCAGAGGTTGATACGAGGGGCCGGGCTTTCAATCCCGCGTCTTTAAGGGCTTAGGGCTTAGAATTTTGACCTTGAACTCTCGTGGTTTAGGGTCTAGGCTTTAGGGCGTAGGATCTGAATCCTTTCTTTGATATCTCATCTCTCCTGCAAGCCCATATTGGCTGGTAAAGCTGACGAATTCAAGCTGAAACTTGCTAGGTGGTTTCCATGTCTGTTTGGTTGACATGGCTTCTACATAGAAGTGCTCAGAGTGACCATTCCTACACCCCGATGCCCGGACCTGAAGAAAAGTCAAGGTCAGCGAAAAGCTCCGCCAGATGTTGAGCCCCAGCATCCCCAAAAATTTATCAGAATTTCAGACTAGATTTTTGCAGCCTGCCGAAATTCTGACGAAATTCAAAGCTCAAAGCCTGAAAGCTCCAAATGCCAAGCTGTCAATCCTCAACCTCGTCAAGCCCTAAGCCCTAAACACACTTCAAGTGCAACGTCAGTTCAATATTCTAATGGATTCTAGAAGCTTCAAAACAGAATAGCACCCCACGCCCCAAGCGAGGAGATGATCTTCAACCGCTCAGACGGCGAGGTGGCTGCCCGGCTCATCCGCCTCTTCGTTGCGCAGCTGGAAATGGCACTGAAGAAGCCTGTGCTCAGTAAGAAGGCCATGCCTTGGACGTCATGCGAAGAATTCTCACCGTTTTGAAGGGGTGAATAAGCGTCCAACAGGGAGTGGGGAAAATCGGTCGGCCAATGCCGTGGTCGTTGTTGCATTGTTTTTTTAAGGTAGCCCGGTCTAGTTGTGCTGTGTGGTATGGGCAGTGCAGGGCAGCGCAGCCTTGTAGTGTAGTTTAAGAGGAAGGGTCGGAGGCCGCTGGACCCTGCAGGAATTCCGCCAGAAGAAGCGGAGGGGCTGGATTTCTCAGCCAAAGCGGAAGCGTCAGCCGCTTCGGGAGGAGGACAACCGCTTAGTGCGGACGATCATTAATGGCAGAGACCTCAGGATCAGACTTGTTCGAGGTTTAAACACAGTACGCCATTGGAATTCAGGACCTTTTACCCCATACCCTAACCCTACCTAAACCCAGCAAGCAGCCCTGCACCCTGAACCCCCTAACCCCCATCCACAGCTGAACGCAAGGCATCCGCCGGGCCACGCCTTATATGGACACCGTGGGAGGAGCTGCCCTGCAGCCGGAGACTGTGGAGGCCTTGTTCAAGGCCCTGGGTTTGGAGTTTAGGCAAACGGGTCTAGGGGTTATGGTCACCCTCAAGTAGATAGAACATGGGGTATATGGGGATCTTATTATAATATACCCAAAGCCATACTCTATCCACTTAAGGGGGACTATAGAGTTTAGGCAAAATTGTTTAGGGTTTAGGATTTCCAGGGTGGGGCTGGAGGTGGTTGAGACTTGGCCAGTTCCTGTTTAAATCGTCTTCAAGAAAGCTTCCTCAACGCGGACCTCGACTGTTGTACGGACCTTTGCAGACCTTCAGGCCATCAGAAGGAATTTGTAATCTTCTTTCTGCCTAGGTGGGAGTGAAACAGTGAAATTCTGGCATGAAACCCCTAGTTGGGGTACTGCCCCCACCCAGTAACAGTCGATATTAGGGGTCCGATTAATGGCTATATATAACCATATCATAATCATTGTCCAACTGCTAATGAGGGGGGCAGTACCCAGCCCCTAGTGTAAGAAGCTTTCCCTTCGTCGCGAGGCAGCGTATGCACAGTCACGTTGTCAGGTATGCCACACTGTCTCCGCATACTCCCTTCGTGCAGCTTGGCACAACTCAGCGGCATCTGATTCTGGTTAACCCCTTCAACCTAATTAAGGGAACCTCACGTAGCCCCGGCAGCCATTTCAAACCCCGCGAATCCCTTACCTCATTCGCTGAAAAACCATGCCGCTGAACAGTACGATCTTATGTCCATCTCCAAGTAAGCTTACATCAGAGGAAATAGGGCGAATAGGGGAAAGTGAGGGTTGGCCCTACGAGCCCCTGAATTCTAAACTTTACATCGAGCATCTGAGCTCCATTGTTCCAACCGATCCCAAGAAAGTCCTTTGTTTTGCATTTATCCTTGGAGATTAGCTCCTGAAGCCCTACTCCCTCAACCTTGATCCCTAATTGCTTTGCCTCAACTAGGACTTTTTTGCCTTGTGCTTCGGCCGTGCAAGCACGGAAGCCCCAACCCCAAACTCTACCAATGAACTTGAAGAAAGAATACTCCGCATAGTTCACTCCCTCATTCCATACTGAGCACGGAGATGTAGATGCTTGAAAGGTTGCCAATGTTACTTCCCTTACATGTCTTGCACAACTGTTTCACTATAGTACAGTATGCCTCTAAACCGTTAAGCCTAAACTTGCGCTGCTACAGGTTGGGCGATGATCCCTACAACCTTTTTCAGAATCCCGGTTTAGGGTTTGGGCGTCTCCATATTCTTCTCCGTTGTTCTCCATTGTTCCAAACAGTTTGGCCCCTACACCCTCCATAAACCTTGAACCCTAAATCCTGAAGAGCCAGAAGCCCCGATTCCTTTTGGACATCCTAAACCTGCAGAACTAAAAATCCTGCACTCGAAGCCCCGGACCGTACACCCTGCAGAACCAAACGACCAGAGTCCAAAAAAATATCAATATTGCTCAGGAAAATGAACCTACAAGTTGATGATTCTTTAAACCCTAAACCCTAAACCCTACATCTCCAGACCGTATTCCAATTACTTAGGCCCCGACGCTAATCCAAGGAGGTTAGCATCCTGATTGTTCTAAAGCCGAAACCCTGCACCTTACATCCTAAACCTCTAAACACTGAACTCAAACGACCCTAAAGTCTAACCCCTAAAGCCCTATATCCTAATCCCCTAAACCGCGAACCCCGAAACCGCCAAAACCCTAAGCCCCCTGATCCCCCGAACCCCCAAAACCCCAACCTCCCAAACCCTAAAGTCAAATCCAAAAACGTTAAAGAGCTCTAAACAACTCTATACACCCCCTATAAGCCCCTTTTAAACCCCTTTAAACCCTTACACCCCTAAATCCCCAAAACAATGAGGTCAACATCCTACGCCTCCCCCTATATCCTTAAACCCTACATCCTAGATTCTAAATAGTATTCTCCATTATCCCTCTATAACCCTTATATTCCCCCTACATTCCTATATTTCCCTTATATGACCCCAGGTCAGCATCCCAAGCCTCTCAATCTTTAAGCCCTAAACTCTCAACACTAAATCCTAAAACCTAAATCCTAAACCTTCAATCCTAAACCCTAAAACCTAAACCCTAAACCTTCAATCCTAAACCCTATAAACCTAAACCCTAAACCTTCACCCCTCAACCCTAAATCCTACACCCTTATCAGGTCAGCATCCTAAGCCTCCTGCACCGGGGCTTGGGCTCCGGAGATCCCCCGGACCGCTTCTATCGCACCCTGACGGCTTCAGGGATGTAGGATTCAGGGTTCAGGGTTTATGGTTTAGGATTCAGGGTTTAGGGGTTTAGGGGTTAGGATTCAGGGTTTAGGGTTTAGGGTTGAGGGGATATAGGTACCCATTGGGGTAAGATTAGCCTTATGTTGGGGTTATATAGGGATAATGGAACATAAAACGGAAACTACTATTTAGGGTTTAGGGTTTAGACTTAAGGCTTCAGGGTTTAGAGTTTCGAGCGTAGGGTGTAGGGAAGGGTGTAGAATTCAGGGTTTAGAGTTTTGGCTTCGGGGTCTAGAGATAACGCGTATTTGGGCCCATAAAATGCGTAAGGCCATCCTCTGGGGGATTTTAACTAGTATATAGGCGGACCCCCCACCCTGTAATTGTGGCTATGAGGCATAGTAAGGATTGCATTAGGGTCCTATTATGTCCCCATCTTCACCTGAAGTACATGATAAATGGGTACCGGAGTTTCAGGATTTCAGGATTTCAGGGTGCGCACTGCTTAGCATTTGTCGGTGTAGAGTGTTAGGCCTGCACCCAAAACCCCAAACCCCTGAACCCCTGGAACCCTAAACCCCTAAACCTCTCAACCCTAACCCTATCCTTGTAGCTATTGGACCTTAACACGCATTGGAATTAGGGGCACGGCTGCCTGAAGTCACTCGCAGCTATCACCCATACTGTATCCGTAATAAAGCTAGTAACAGTGATACGGGCAATAAGAACATTGTGCCTAATGATAATAACTACAGTAACACTAACAATAACAGATGAAGAAAAGCATTGGCCAAGAAGGTTTCAAGGCATATCTTTTACTTGGAGGGTCACGGTGACTCAGTGCTTAGCTTCCCCATTTCTGACTTAATTGATACGCCCCCATATGACTCTCCGAGGAAGAGTATGTTACAGTAGCCTTAGAAAGTAACTTTCCTGCTTCGGGTTATGATTCAAGGTTTAGGGTTTAGGCTCCACTTGGGCAGAACTATCGGTATCTCGGAGAGATCTGGGCTCCGAGCCCCTCAAGGTCGATTCTCACCTCAATAGACCCTGAAATCTGCAAAATCCATTGAACTGAAACGCTACGAACCTGAACCGGAAACAAGCATCCACCCATCTGAAGTGGGAGTTTGATTCCTGGACTTCACAACTAGATAGAGTCACGGCTCAAAACCGTTTTGCAACAGCCCAAGCGGTTGGCTGCTATTCTGCAAACTCTTGGGGTTCAGGCAGTTCCTGTTCCACCCGGCAGGGGCTGGGACCCAAAGCGTGCATGATGCATGGTGCTTGGGGCTTGCACAAGAAACCCCAAATCCCAATGTCCGAACCCGCACCTAAAACTTGAAAAAATGGAAGCCTGACTCCTGACCCTGGTCGCTAAAAACTCAGCCACTATTTAGCTCTCGGGTCTGAAAATGTTACCCAGATCGGGGGTATTTGGAATCATGAATCATAAGGTAGACTCTAACCCTGGGGCTCTAACCCTATAAATAATACCTACATTGGGCCCCAAACCCTATAAATAGTACCTACATGGAGCCTTAGCGTAAGCCCAAATTTCGTTGAGGATTGCTCTATGAGCAGATTGGCCAGTTTGAGCTCTTCACAAGCTCCACTGCCTGGCAAGCCTTCCTGTTGCTCCAGCCGCCTAACTGATGGTTTTATGGTTGAAGGTGTGGAGGTTAGGTTCAGTTGTTGTGTTTTTTTACGGTTTTGGCTGCAGGGTTTGCAGGGTTGTTGTTTTCCTGTTTGGGCTTTGTAGGTTTCAGGGCGAAGGGTTTAGGCTGCACGGTTTCATGGTCCGAGGTCCCCGGATATTGTTTCCCCAAAGGTTCCCCCTTGATTAAAGATATTTTGGAATGACAAGGGCTGATTACGGGGAAAAGCTATTGAGGGGTAGGTTGGGGACCCCTTGATTCACACCAAGATTTACAGCGCGAGGATGTTTGCTTAGGACTGCCCATCCTACTTGGGAGGATAGCTCGTTCCCTTCCTCTTGGCATCTAGGCGTACGGGGCAGACCCCCTAAACCCTAAACTCTAGACAATACACCTAAAACCCTAACCTTGCTCATGCTAGGGAGTTTCGAAAACGGCCTCTGATTTGTGAATACCGCCAGCGCCAGCATAGACTTGCTGCAGTTATTTTGAGCCAGCGACATCTGAAGCGGTAACCATAATACTTGGGGGTGTAGGGTTGAGGGTTAGCCTTTCCAGTGTTCTGCTCAGTTTGAAAGAGCTGTGCATGAAAATCAACCTCATGCCAAGATGAATGCGTGAAACCGTTGAAGATTAGATAACACCAAACTAATTGAATCTTGAATTCCAATTCTCTTTTTTCTCACATTGACGCCCTAAGCTTTAATTCCCAACCTGCTACTCTCGTTGGGATCTACACCCTGACTCTTTTTGCAAACAACACACAGAGACTGCGTCCAACCGAAGTTTGGCCCTAATTGACTTTGAAAACAATGTCGAGCGCCCCTCTGGGAAAATACGCGTAAACTTGACATGTCTTCCAACATCCCAGAAAACCTCACCTGTGAACTCACGTTCCTTCATTCGTGCTTTGATATGATCGGTTTCAACTTCATCTGCTGTTGCAGTTGCCAACCCAGTGACTTTTAGGGCTACTGCACAGGTACGTACTGTTTGTAGGCACAGCCTGACCAAAACTGAATTGTAGCCAATGCATGCATTGCCTGAAATTTACCTGGATGGCCCCTAAACCCTAAAACCCTAAAAACCCTAAACCCTAAACCGCCAAATTACGCGTGATCCTAAAAAAAAAAGCCCCTCCCTCCTTTGAGCCGATCCCAAGAGAAGAAGGCAGAGAACGCAGGTTCAACAAAACAGACGCATCTCGAACCCTAAGCTCTAAACCCCATACCCTGAACTAATTACTGTTGATGCTAAACTTCGTGCATGACAATGTACAAGATGATTATGAATGATACCATAGCTTCAAGCTTTAGGGACTTACTGGGCTGCTGTCAAGGAACTTAACTTGCGTTACGATAATAAGGAAACCCTATTTTGTTATAGTGACCCATTTTATGGGAACTTAACTTAAGCTCCTTGACATCAACCTAGCTTAGTGTCGTGCAGATATTTTAAGATCCACTGTATCTACTTAGAGACCCCAACACCAAACCCTGCACCTGACCCATACTTGCAACCCTGGCCCCAGCGTCCAAGGCCACGAGTTTTGGATTTAGGGTTTAGGGTTTAGGATTTAGGGTTTAGGGTTGAAATCTTCAACCTAGAGCCCCAAGCCCGCGAAACCCCAAATGCTAAAGTCTAAGAAAAAAGTTGCAGAACCCTATCTCTACACCCTACTCAAAATCATAGATTCAGCCCTCATCTGCTAACACTGAGCACCTTTGATGATTATGACAGGGTTCGATGCTAATAGGCTCTTGCTAAATTTAATGCTTAGGTCCCACTTTAGTACGTACTCTAAACTGGACCGCCCGAATTGTCTGGTTACATACTGTCCCCAAGTAGTACGTACACCAAATGGTCCACGAACTGTTTGGATACACATTGTAACCCCTAGAATGGGGACCCATAACCAGGGATCCCGTATATTCTGACATCTCCCTCCTGAGGCCAATTTGAGCTCAAAGCCCTTTTCGGCACTGTTAAGGATTTAGAGTTTAGGGAATAGGGTCCAATGCCCTTTTAGGCACGGTGTTCCTGATCCTGAACCTGCAGCCTTAGTACTGTTTCTGGGTGGGGGCAGAACCCCAAGATTTTGTAGATTTAGGGCTTAGGGAACCCTAGGCTGAAACGACTACACACTAAATCACAAAAGCTTGGAACGTCTAATCCCCGAACCCTAACCCCTGCACCCGGAACTCACACCCTGAAACTTCCAAACCCTTGATCAAGCGTGGGCAGATCTAGCGGTACTACATGGATTATAGGGCCTGCTTACCATGTCCCGCTGACGCTAAGGTCTAAACCTTACATAAGGTAGTATTACTAAGCCCCCCTGACCCTCCAAGTAAACCCGAGAGCCTACATCTTAGGTCATACACCATAAATCCCGAACCCTCAACCTTAAACTCAAAGCTCTACATCCTAAACCCTAAGCCCTAAATCCTATACCCAAAATCCTAAATCCTAAGCCCTGAGCCCTAAACCCGAAGCCCTAAACCTTAAACCCTGAATCCTAAACCTTAAATCCTAAATCCTAATCCCTAAAACCCT
>CAJNIZ010038892.1:42070-54607 GCA_905231905.1 Symbiodinium pilosum | reverse complement strand
ATATATATATATATAGTATGTGTATATATATATATATATGTACACATATATTCGTGGCCCAACTTGACCGGATTCCAAGACACCGCCCAAAAGTATGCACTTAAAGTAAAAGCAGAAGTCTAAAAAAACAAAAAAAGCTAAGCCTACCAGAGCAAAGCCACAAAGGTCACGCGACGGTGATCCGCGCCACTTTTTGGCTTCTTGTGAAAGGTGATGAGGTGATCGGACACCGCCGTAAGGTACCAGCCAGTACGCTTGTAGGACACGTTCCCACTGCTGTTGTAAGACCTTTGCATCTGCAGCTTGTCTTTTGAACCCTGCTACTGCCTAGGATGATGTTAATCTAGCCAGGGAAGACTTGTTCACAAGCCGTTCCCATCGCACTTCCTTGAGCTTTCATCTTGTGTGTTGCACAGTGCTTGCTTGGAGCATTACTCAGGAGGCTCAAGAGGTCTGATTAAGGTAGGTGTGTTAAAGGATCCCTAGTAGATGCTCTGCTATATTGGGGCTTATTCCCTATACACAACCTTCCTTTAACCCGCTTGTTGAGCCCAATTTACTCTACCTTCTGCCCAAAAGTGCGGTTGTACTTGTTCAGGCTTGCTCTAGCATGCAACCACCAAAAGACCAGCAGTCCTACACCCCAAACCAAAGCCCTAACTTCAAAACCATGAACCTCCATCACCCCATGCAACCACAAGAACCAGCTAACATAATGTAGACCCCTAATTATTAAGCCCCCTCCCCTTAATAGGATCCTAATATTTAGGCCCTTAAAAGGAGGGGGTTTATTGATTATGGGACTCCGTTACTCTTCTACCCAAACTCTTACATGAAGCCAACTCCTCCATAGAGTCTTAGTGACAATAATCCATCCGTGACGACGCTGGCAGCCACCTGAATGGTGCAGTGTTTTTCAATGTTGAAAGTCCCGTTTAGATTTAGGGCTCAGGCTCTAGGTTTCAAGGTTTTGTTTGGGCCGCTATTAGGGGTTGAGATTTAGGGTTTAGGGTTTAGGGATAAGGTTATTACTATCTGGAGGTGTACAAGGGGAACCACATTTTTAGAGATGCTCATCTAGATTTGAAGCTGGGGCTGGTCCAACGAGGGAGCATGGGAGTTGCAGTGTCTAATGTCTGATGCCATAAAGGTATGGCATTTATAAGAAGCATCTGACTCTTGAGCTGTTGATCTTGGTATCTGACTCTGGGAAACATGCAGGTCTACCTCGTATTCTTTTGCCCAGCCGATAGAGTCAAATGCACCACGCTTTTTCCAGCGCAAATATGCTCATAAGAGACGCTTAAAGGACAAGTGCTTTGTTGGTTTTGTTGACCCTGGGAATATAGCTCACCTGGGAATATAGCTCATACCAAATAAGGGGGTAGTGGGCTTAGAGTAGAAAAAAAACGCACGCTTTTCGTTGGAGTTGGACTTCCTGGATTCTGGACCCTGGACCGCGGACCCTGGACCCAACCCTAAACCCTAAACCCTAAACCAACCCTAAACCCTAAAAGCATTGGGAGCTTCTGGAAGGTTGTTACAGCCCTGCAGTGAGGTCGCGCCAGAAGTCCCTCATCGTCCCTCAAAATTCATCCCCTCCCCCTAATGTTAAACCCCTCCACCCCTACGGCCCCACCCGCCCTAATATTAAATACTCCCCATTGTGGCATCTCATACCATATTGAGATTATTTAATATTAAGGCGGGTGGGAGGTTTAATAATGGAAGGGGAGGGGATTATCCTATATCCACAAACCTTTACGAGCATTACTTTGTGAACAAGACCCGCAAACCCCATAGATCCTAAGCCTGAAAAGTTGAGATCCAAACACAAAACTACGTACATCGATAGACGAGTCTGGCATCGGTGTTGGGAGTTTGGTCAACCGGGGTTTAGGGTTCAGGGTTTGGGGTTTTAGGGTTTAGGGCTTAAGGTTTTGGGTTTGGGTAGGGTTTAGGTGGTTTTCGCTGTGTTCCTCCGCTCGCCTCCAGTCTTAGACTTGCAGCTTACTCCCTAATGTCTGCAGGCGAACCCCTGAACTCTAACCCCTTTGGCCTAAACTCTTAAGCCTCACACCCCAAAACCTTCACTAGTCCTAAATTCTGAATCCTGGACCGTACTTTCAAACCCCCAGCCCCACCTGAGCTGACGATGGCAGCTGCAGCCGAGGATGTTCTTCGTCACGATCCAAGCCAGAGTTAATGCGACTAGCACTCCTAGCAGGAAACCGAAGCCTAAACCATAAACCCTTGGTGGGGTTTAGGGTTTAGGGCTGATGAAACAAGTGTTATCTATGGTAGACATGATAAGACATCATCTGGTGACAGCTGGGATTTTCCGTACCTAGCCTAAGCCTACAACCGTAAACCGTAAGAGTTGTACCCTGGAGTTAGAAACTCCTTGGGGAACATAGGATTCATGTAGGATTGTCTTGGGCCACGGGGAAACCGCCTTTTCGAGCGCAACCTGATGTGTCAATGCCAAGATATCATGGAGCTTCCCAAAAGAAAGACAGAGAGAGAGAGAGAGACCGAGCCAGAGAGAGATAGACGGACAGAGACATGGAAATAGAGAGAAAAAATAGATATATGGAGATGAACAGAATGTGCTGGAGAGGGAGCCAGCCCGGATTTTGAACCTTCAGGGCCTGAATAGAACATGGCTACCAGGACCAGGATTTAAGATCAAGGTATGAGGCGTCGGGACTCAGCAGTCCGACCTTCGGGATGCAGGCTTAGGGGAGGAGATCTCGGCTGGGTGCCCAAGGCTGGTAAAAGGGCCAAAGTACTTATGCATGTACTGGAAGGGTCCAGCCATCTCCCCCCTACCACAAGACCCAGGGAGAAGGACAAGAATCCAAAACAAGTCCCTTTCCCAAAGGGTCCATGTAGGTATATGGGTATACTTGGGCCTTAAAGTAAGTATATGGGAACCCCTTTGGGCCCTAAGTATATACCGTATACCTACATGGACCCTTTGGGCTTACCATAAGGGATCCCGACAGGGTGTTTGTAGACGCTGTTCTCAAAGATGTGCGTAGGCCAGGTTTAGGGTTTAGGGTTTAGGGTTTAGGGTTTAGGATTGAGTAGTGTTTTTTTGGTGGTTGAACCTAGTAAGATAATGTTCCTGATATGAAATACTATACCCCAAAAGGAAGATATAATCTTACTCTATATTGGGTACCATAGTATCCCCAAATAAAATGCTACTCAATTGCAACAAAGAACTTGCTGGGTGGTCTCGGTGTAGGGTTTAATGTTGGGGGCCCTTTTGCAACATTGAGGGATACATGGGGAACAGGAAGCGAGCAGGGGGCTTCACACTTGAGGCTTGCATTTCGTGACACTCTTAATTTTGGGTCCAGGAAACTTAGCTTCTAATGTATGTAAAACTATAGATAGCGCAAGCATAACAACGTTTAGAGTTTAGGGTAATCGCTTACTGCTGCTTAAACTCGAGTGGGGGAGTGGATGCCTGTAGCAAGTCCTATACAACCCCCTATACTGCTACCTACATCGACTCCTCCATGATTACACGTCAACTTTGAAAACAGGGTAGGGGTCAGGGGCACATAGGGTTTCACAGGGATATGGGTCTCCGACAGTTAGGGTAAGGCAAGGCAACAGTCGTAACATGTAAGTGTCTAGTTTGGAGGCGCCTATATGTTGAACGGCGACGGCGACAGTCCCTCGACCTACATGCACAAGGTATAAGGTCGAAATCGAAAGATTTCATTCCCTTCCTCCCTGGTTCTTACAACCCACAATCCCTTAGCCCTGAACATGTACTGAATGCTGTCCAGGCTCGTGGACACAGCCAGGAAGAGAATGACAGAGTGTAAGCATAAAGTGTTTGGCAAGCTACGCGACATGGTGCTGTCTAGAAACCAGGGTTCCCTTCCTGGAGACGTGTAGGGTTTGGGGTCCAGGGTGTGAATTTAGGGTCTAGGGTGTAGGGCCGGTGTAGGTTTTACGGTTTAGGGTCTAGGGCCAAGGGTTTAGGATTTACGGCAATGAACCAACCAGGTGTACTGAGCCCTAAATCCCCTCACTTTGACACAGAGGTACTGAGCCCTAACCCCCTAGACCCCTTCAGTTTGAAACAAAGCAAGGTCCCTAAACCAAAGCCCTAAACCTACCCAACATCCTACAGCCTCAAGCCTAAACGCTAAAGCCTACACCCTAGCAAGGTCCCTAAACTCTGAACGACCCAACACCTAAAGCCATGCAACGCTGAATGCAAGCTGTAGGCCAAGGGCGACGTTGCAGCAAGGGATAGAACACGGTTTTAGAGTATAGTTTAGGGTTTAAAGTGAGGGTATACGGGTTTAGGGTATAGTTTAGATGGACCTTCCAGCCAGCACTAGTGGCTATAGGCAATAATGGTGATCATATTAGGGTCCTCTTAGATTCCTATTATACCACGATTAGAGGGTGGGGGGTGCACCTAGAGTGTAGTACACACACACACACATATATGTATATATATATATATATACACACTTACCCAGAACAGCAAAACAGTGGACAAAACAGTGGACAATTATATGGAAGCTGCCATGATGGGGTGCACATACGGACCATGGTGGTCCCTGAAAAGGTATCTGTAGCATTTCGAAATCTATTGGAGGTACCCTATGCGGCTTTCAAGTAACTCATGTGGGGGATAATACTGTGTAAGGAAGACATCTTGCACCACCTTCAACACACTTAAAAGCGGGAAATTACACTAAACCCTGAACCCTAACCCTCAACCCTAAACTGCCTGGGCCTGAGTTGTTGCCAGGCCCTGCAGTACGGAACCCGCCTTTCTAGCGCCATTTTCTCTATTTTGCAGAACAAATGGCGCATGGCCTAGATTACTGTTCTTAGGACGGAGAAATTCATGTAGGAACCCCTAGTATGATCTAACTTCAGGGAAATCCTCATAACCAGAATGACAAGTCTTGCTAAGAGTCCAGGTCAGCCTAAACCTCTTGAACCCTGAGAATAAGATTCCAGAACCTGAGCCCCTCCGGGCAAAATCTGAATGCAGGGTACAAGGCCACAAAACTTCATCCCAGGGTGGCTTAGGATACTCCAGAGCTTAAATCTTAAACCCTAAACTGCAACTTATACCTCAAAAGTATGTAAAATAATAGCCTTAAACCCATAATAATAGGCATAAAGGCCATTATCTTACATACTTTTGGGGTCCAGGCAATCCCAGAGGCAGCTCAGCGCTCGAAATCGTAAACCCTGAAGGCGCAACCCAGAAGCCTTGACCCTGAACACCAGACAACAGCTAAGGTTGGGTCGAGGGTTTAGGATTTACGATTTAGGGTCTAGGATTTAGGGTATGGGACTCTAGTATAAGGGTTTAGGGTTTAGGTTTTTGGGCTTAGGGTATGGGACTCTAGTAACTACTAAAGGTTGAGGGTTTAGGATTTACGGTTTAGGGTCTAGGATTTAGGGTATGGAACTCTGGTAGCTAGTAAGGGTTTAGGGTTTAGGTTTTTGAGTTTGGGGTATGGGACTCTAGTAACTACTAAGGGTTTAGGGTTTATCCCCTGTCCAGTAATGGGTACCACAAGGGACGATTGTAGGCATGTTAAGGCCATATCCATTTCATATTCGAGGGCTACTGCTGGAGGGATGATTGACCTAAAGCTAAGGGATCTTTCAAGGTTGGCCCATTTGCAGTATGAGCCTTTAATGCTGGGGTCCATGAAATGCCCTTAAAAAACCTAGAAGCCCGGTTAAGGGCCAATAGATACGACCCAGGAAACAGGTATGGGTCCATGATAAACCCAAAACCGAAAACCTGAACCCCTGAACCCTAAACCCCTAGACCCTAAACCCCTAAACCCTAAACCCAACCCATCAAGGGATTTAGGGCTGAGGTTGTGGACCCTGAACCACAAACCTCGAACATCCGAGTGGTCTGCCCTCGTCTGGTTCCTTTTCAGCTCCTGCCGGCATGCATCGGAAGGGCTTGCGGGGAATGCTTCCCAAAGGGTCCATGTAGGTATATGGTATATACTTAGGGCCCAAGGGGTTCCCATATATCTACTTTAAGGCCCAAGTATATCCCATATACCTACATGGACCCTTTGGGCTTCTGCTTCAGTGTTTAGGGAGTAGAGTTGAGGCCTTAGGTTCGAGGGCCTTTTTTGATGCGCATCATTTTCTATGGGCGAGGGGTGTAACAATATAACAAGAGGACACGAATTGTGGCATCAGGCTGAGTGTTGCACAAAAGGCGCTTAGGCTCCAGCTACTGGGGGTTGAGGGCTCAAAGTCTTTTAAGTGCATGCATGTTCACAAGTAATATATGGGTTATGAAGGATAATGCTGTGAACTTACTGGTGGTCAGTAAGGAATAAGGGAATATGTTTTCTAGGGTGATATACGGATGTAAATAATCTCTAAACCGTCAGGAATATATTCCCTTGTCCCCTATTGACCCCAGTAAGTGAAGGTGCTGGTGTTAGTGCTAGTGTGGATTTCCAAAGTTAGTCAAGTCGGACGGCTAAAGGTTGGATGCCTACCGTTTTAGGTCGGGGCTTTAGGGTTAAGGGTTTAGGGTGTATACTAACTAGGGCTGCAGCTCCTTGCTGGGTCCTGTCTAATTTAGAGATAGACATGTCAAGACAGGATAACAAACCGCGAATGTCTTACTGGGGCTTCGTAGGTAATAAGGAAAAATTTGTATGGGGATTACATAAAGATTGTACTCCATTATGCCCTACTAAACACGAGGAGGTACTTGATGCCACTATGGTCACTCAGTCTTACACCTTTGGTATGTGCCAAATAACGGGCAACAATTATCCACTAAAAGAAGCATCACTATATCCATTGTGCTAAGCAGTGGACCAGTTGCAAAGCAGTCCTTTGAGAAGGCACAGGCTTTGGGAATGTGTCTGCATCATGAACTCATGCACATATCCTAGATATAATACCCTACACATCATTTCCAGCAGCATCGAAAGCTGGCGCCTCCTGTGTCCGGCGCAGGGTCTCGGCCTGCACCTTCGGGCGAGGCGAACAGGATGACGAGCCAGTGGAAGAGGGTTTGGGGTTTGGGGTCTAGGGATCAGGGTTTGGGATTTAAGGTCAAGGATTTGAGGTTTAGGGTTTCAGACCTCAAGGGGAAAGAGGGCTTGAGGTTTCGGATTTAGAGAATTCGAACGCACCCCAAGACCCCAAATATGGTGAGAACTGGGTTTTGAAATACATTTATAGCGGGGTTCATCAATACACTACTCTGAACCTCCAAGTGCTGTTGAAGCCAAAACAGCCTTCATGGCGTTGGTATGCTAGAGCACTATGATGCTCAGAGTCAGCAGACTTTAACCCCTCCTAGACCCTAAACCCCTTCTTCGGTTTCATCTTGGCACATGACAGTAGTTTTGGGGATGGCGGTGGATCCCCCAATTTAGGGGGACCCAATATAGACCACAAATACTAACATCCTTAGTTTGGGAACCCCCCAAAAAACATTCACTGATCTTGAAAACCACAGATAGCACCCTTGAAATCACATCGCCATGCGCACTGCCACCCAACCCATGGATCAATGACACTTCTAAGTTTGTCTGTTTAGGATCTAGGGTTTAGGGTCTAGGGTCTAGGGTTTAGAGTCTAGGGTTTAGGGTCTAGGATTTAGGGTTTGGGCCCCAAATGGTCCCAGCACTTTGAGAAATTCCCCCTACAACATCCCCGCGAATTGGCTCTCAAATCCTTTCGCATGTTCCTGTGTCATCCCTGGAGCTAGAGAAGGGACCCCAACACCTGAAGCTCCGAAGCCAAAACCCTGAACCCTCCCTAAACCCCCCAAAAGCTTAAACGCTTAAACCCGTAAACCCTATAAACCCTAACACCCCTAAACCCTAACACCCCCAAACCCAAAATAAACCGTAAACCCTTGAACCCCTAGACCCCGAACCGCAGAAACCCCAGCAAGGCCACCTGAAAAAAGGTACACCTGGGGTAGATGCCTTAAGTTCCCCCGAAGGGGTCGGGTAAGGGTTTAGGGTTTAGGGATCAGGGTTCAGGGATTAAGGTTTAAGGGTTTAAGGGCTTAGGGTTTAAGGTCACACAAAGGGGTCTTGCCCATAGTCATCCCTGTGTAATCCTATTAAATAAGGGCTCCCATAAGCCCTGTACAATTTCTCTGTAGGTCCCTAGAGTCTCTTAGAGCCACCGGTTTTGACCAAGCACGTTCAAAAGGTTTGGGGTTTAGGGCTGAAGTCCTGAGAAGGTCTTCCCTGCTTAAGGACCCCTGGTACCTACCTCCGTGAACCCTGAACTTGCCCTAAACCCCCCCACTGGCTTTAAAACACTAGCCATCAATCCGCAAACCCAAAGCCCGACACCCGGAACCTAAACCCCGAATTCTAAACACCAATCCCTAAATCCTAAGTCCTCATCCCTAAACCCTATGCCCTAAACCCTAGACCCAAGCCCAAAACCCTAAATCCTAAAACCTACGCCTATCATCTCAACCCTGGAAACCTTAAACCGCAAACCCTAAACCCGACGAGTCGGCCTCCACCTCCAGTTGAACCTCTCGTAGCCGCCGTGCAAGCTCATGCTCGGCGCCCTGGAGGCTTTATAGGGGCTATTGTGGCTTAGGGTTGAAGGATTAAGGATTAAATAGGAGTATATACGGATTTGTGTGATCTAGCGTATTTCACTCATTCTCACCGTGGGTTTAGGGGTTCCATTTTCACTTCCTCCCGGCACCCTAAACCATAGCCTGCCTCACGCTGGAGCGCCTGCGCATCGTGCGCTTCGGCACGGTCCTTGAGTCCGGAGACTTCCACACGAACCTGGATTGAGGTGTAAGACGGATGGCATTTGTCGGGTTGAGGGTTTAGGAATGGAGGGTTCAGAGTTTGTTTGTGTTCAAGGGCTTGGGGTCTTGGCACATTAGGTCTAAGGTGTGGATTTACGGCCAAAGTAACTTGCGGGGTCTAAGGTCGCAGGTTTGGGCTGTGGTCATACTTGGGGATACCCCTAAACCTGGAAGAGCCAATGTTTCGCCGGAAGCTGTTTCTGTCCCGTGAAGCAAGAAGGATCTTTGGGGGCTATTGGGTGCCTGGAACGCAATGGCTACAAACATGAGGCCTTGATGCCAAGCATCAAAAATCAAACTTTGCGCCCTCAGGGTTTACGGTTTAGGGTTTCAACGGTTTGGCTTACATTGGGTTTACATTGCCCCAAGAGAAACGCTAAAGCTTACGCATTGGACAGGCTCAGGGTAAGCCTTGGTCAGCCCGACAGCCCCTTCATATACCCATCATGAGTCCCCCTTGTATGAGGAATTCAGGGTTTAGGGCCTACTGGCAGTTGTTGTGTTCATTTCAGAACCTGAGATGAAGCCATTTCGACCATTTTAGGTCAGCTATAGTCTAAACGCCTAATATCACCTAAACCCTAACCCCTATACCCTGCCCCTAAATCACAAATCAAATCCCCTATGTAACCCCCCTTCAGGTGCTTAGAGTTTAGACTATAGCTCAGGTGAGGTCGGGGGAGGTTTAGGGTTTAGGCCAAAGCAGGGCTTTGGGTATAGGGTTTACGGGTGAGGGTTTAGGGATTTTGGGTTTAGGGATGTAGGGTTCAGGAATTAGGGATTTTTTTGTGGTTTAGGGAGTTTAGGGATAAGGTTTAGGGTTCCATGACGCCAGATTTCTGATTTTCTGATCAACTGGGACCCCGGCCGCCGACATGCCTGGGCCAGGCGGTTGCTCCGGGAAGTTTATAGCTTGAGGGGTAGTCCTTTCCATTTTCTTGTCCATTATTACGAAGTCCCCCTGACTATATTGCAAAGTATGCAGTTTTTAGGTGTTTGATGTCTTATATTAAGCTTTAGGGATTAGGGGTTGAGGATTTAGAGGCTTACCTTCCCCCCAAAAAACGCGGAAGCCCCGAAGGCCCCTTGAAAGAAGGAAGCCATATGAGCCGCCGTGCTACAACCCAAAGGGTCCATGTAGGTATATGGTATATACTTAGGGCCCAAAGGGGTTCCCATATACCTACATTAAGGCCCAAGTATATCCCACATACCTACATGGACCCTTTGGGCAAGGTGGGGCCCCTTATTTAATTCAAACTTGGGCTATGAGGAGCTTATAATGGGGATAACTGTAGTTATAAGTTGTAATTGCCATGAATCTTACTTATGAGATGTAGGAGTACCGTTATGTAACTAGGGGGGTTTAGGGTATAGGGTTTAGGGGGAAGGTAGGGAGTGGAATTGTATTGTACTTGGGAGGAGGCGAGAGCTTTCCCTTCTAAATCATATGAGCTACGCACAGAATGGTCTAGGGTTTAGGGGACCCGTAACCCTACTATAGGGTCCGGTATCATGAACACCTCAGGGAACTCCCCCATGTCTAGCTTGAACGCATATTGAAAAGTTGCTCACCTCCAAGACATAACATTCTGGTGTGGAGCATGGTGGAGACCCTGCTGGACTTTGGACACCCTCCTGTACCGGGTAAAAGGTTGCAAAACTCTGCAATCCGGGACAGAACCGGAAGTGTGGCCAGTAGATGGACCACCATACACTATTTGATAACAACACTAGTATAATGACATCGATGCCAACAGACCATGTAGATTTTGGAATCACGGACTACGGCTAACGCCGCGAAATGTTCCGGGTTCTCACTCAGTATGTGCTGCGTTCCCAACACAAGAGGTTTACCGAAGCCTGCAAGGTAAAGACCTCCAAGGCTACAGACTCCGCTGCTCGCTTGGGAACCCCAAGGCCAAACACTCTAAGCGCGATTTCTAAAGCCTCAACCATTCATCAATCCGATTTTCGGATGTTTGGGGCTTCGGAATTCAATAGTTACGGTTCTCTCTACGACTCTACGAATCTATAAAGGAAAGCTAGCTAGCAGAGTTCTGGTGGTATGGCGCAGAGCGGTAAGATACGCCGGTCTCTGCTCCCTGTGAAGATACCCTAAACCCTGAACCCTAGTACATGTTTCGCTACCCTACATTGTGAATCCTGAGCCCTGCACCTTATTATGGAGCCCGCCTCCCTAAACTCTGCCAGTGATCCTTGCTTGGAATGTCAAGGCGACTTAGCAAGTATACACGTTACCCCTATAAACTAGATACAAACCCTTAAAAGGACCTACTGACCAAGTCCTCATGACCCTCCGAGCGCTGAAATCGTTAGGTCCCCTGACGGTTTGTGAGCTGGCTGAACTCCAAGTCGACCTGCATGACTTGCGAGCTTCTTGAGACAGGTTTGGCGCCCTAAACCCTAAATCCCCAAATCCTGAACCCCAAAACTCCAATGGGATGCATGGCAGGATTATTCAGTGCATCATGGGAGGGGTCTCCATTAAGGATTCTAATTCGGGTAGGTTTGATAAAGTACTACTTCTGGATGATCCCAGGAGCTTGGGGGGCCTTGATCCTGAGATTTCTTCCCTAGTACCTACTGTTTCTATATACATACGTGTATATGTATACATATATGCATATATATATGTGTGTGTGTGTGTACATGTCTGTGTGTGTGTATAACGCATACCCTGAATCGAATGTAAAACCTCCTGAAAATGCCAAGTTCCTATATGGAAAGGAGATTCTGGGATACCCGAAAGCCCTAAACCTTAGACCCTACTCCTGATAGACATGACGTAAACCCTAAGCCCCAAAACATAAACTTGTAAACCCTGCAACCTAACCCTAAGCCCCATATCCCAAAAGAGTAGTGTTATTCTGGTGGTTGAACCAAGTACCTTGCATTCTTCTGATCGAATCCTACAGTCAAAATCAGAATTCAATTTTACTCCTTCTTGGGACTAGATCAGGGAATAAAGGAATGGACCCTTGCCTATGCCCCCCCCAAAATGGTATAGTACCCAAAGGGTCCATGTAGTTATATGGGATATACTTTGGCCTTGACGTAGGTATATGGGAACCCCTTTGGGCCCTAAGTATATACCATATACCTACATGGACCCTTGGGGAAACGCTACTCGCAAAAGGACATTGAAAGGAGCGGTTCGGCAGGCCTGGGCGGCCTTTTCTCGGCTGCGTTTCAGATCGTTGTCCTGCCGTTTGCAAGTAGCGTTTTGAGTCCAGGGCTAAACCCTGCCCTAAACCCTAACTTAAAGTGCGGGAGAGTCCTGATGTAAAAGAGGCAACAGAGGGCCTCGAAGGGTTTAGGGTTTAGGCTTGAAACGAGGGGTTACACTGGATTTCATTGGGTGTTTACCAGGGTAACGTAGCAAGTAGCTCCAAACTTAGGATCATGTCTCACTGACCATTCGCTCCATGAGCATGCTATAACTTGTGGGTTCTTCGGTCTTTGCAGGGGTGAAAGAATGGACAAGAAAATGGAAACCACTTTGTTCTTGGGAATAGTTACTATAACTATTGTTATCATTATATAGAAGCTACAGATATTTTGGTCCATTACCTTCTTAAATCCTCTTCTATCCCCCACTGGCAACCAGTCAGTAAGGTAAGGGAACACCCCTGACACTTTGCTTAGAACCCTAAACCCCCAACTCTAAA